>JAINVK010000452.1:0-148971 GCA_030068075.1 Paguma larvata
TTGTATTTAGTACAGGTCAATAAAATAGCAGCAAATAAATCTGTCAGTACATTCCTCTAGTTAACACTTTTTCGTGTCTCGTTCTAGATGGCACCCTCCTGGCTGTAGGATCTCATGACAACTTTATTTACCTCTATGTAGTCTCAGAAAATGGAAGAAAATATAGCAGATACGGAAAGTGCACTGTAAGTGGTTGAAGTAAAATAAATTAAGCTGTAAAATTGTTGGAAAAATTTACTTCTGTTAACAAGAGTTAAATGTTTACATTGATGTTTCCATTATTTTCTGTCTTTCACTGCTTTAAACTTGAATCTCACTCTTTGAAAATGGAAATTACTTGACAGCAAAGTATTGCAGTTCCCTGTGTGGTTTAGAAATACTTCTGGGGCACCTGGGTGGCTCAGTCGGTTGAGCGTCAGACTTCGGCTCAGGTCATGATCTCACAGTCTGTGAGTTCGAGCCCCACGTCAGGCTCTGTGCTGACAGCTCAGAGCCTGGAGCCTGACTTCAGATTCTGTGTCTCCCTCTCTCTCTGCCCCTCCCCCACTCATGCTCTGTCTCTCTCTGTCTCAAAAATAAATAAACATTAAAAAAAAATTAAAAAAAAAAAAGAAATATTTCTTCTTCTGGGGTGCCTGGGTGGCTTAGTCGGTTAAGCATCCACCTCTTGATTTCAGCTCAGGTCATGATCTCATAGTCGTGAGATGAAGCTCCGTGTTGGACTCAGTGCTGAGCATGGAATATGCTTAAGATTCTCTCCCTCTCCCTCTGCCTCTTTGCCCCATTCAGTCAATCTCTCTCTCTCTCTCTCTCTCTCTCTCTCTCAAAAAAAAAAAAAAAAAAAGTTTCTCTTTTTTATGGGAGTTTAATAGTTCTTTTTGACTAGATTTAAGACAATTTCTAAAATCACAACTATGTCCATAGGAAACCCTTAGAATAATAACATGAAAATGCAGTGAGTCAGAAATGAAAGGGTAATCTCACTTTTAATCCCGCCGTTCCTCATTCTTGTCCATCCCCAACACCCTGCAGTTTCCTGTGTCACCTCTTTTACGACTAAAAATACTTTATATGGAATTTTGTCTGCATTAAGAGAGTTAACAGAAGTTTATTTCATTTAATTTGTTTTCCTGATGGACTAGGTTATCATTGTAAGGTAAAGATTGGATTTAATTCTGTAGACATACTGAGTACTTACCTTATGGCAGTATTTGGCTAATTTAAGGAATGTTCTGGACACCAGGAATATACATAAGATTTTTGTTTCTTGTCTTCAGAAAGTATTCATTTGAGCTGAGGGCAGGATAAGAAAGGCAGGTAGTATAGTATAGTATAGTGTCAAGGGCACAGATTTGGGGTCAGACTACCTGGATTTGAATTCTTACGTCCCCACTTTTCAACCAGTGTGACCTTGGGCAAGTTACATAAACCTTCTGTTTCAATTTTCTCATCTATAAGATGAGGATAATAGCAGTTTTCTACTTCACTGGATTGAAATAAGTTAATACGTATGAAGAACTTCGAATCGTGCTTGGCAAATAATAGGTACTCAGTATGTGGTAACTATTATTTTCAGAGAAAATGAGGTAGCATGGTGTGTATGTCAGGAAATAAGGGTTAGAAAATTGATGAATTAGTGATTAGTGGCAGCACAGATCAGAAAATGGTTTTAGGGAGATAAATAAAAGAATTCGTTTTTAGAAGCATATGCATAAGCAAATCCCAGGCCATGTACTATTCAGAGAAGACACTTGTTTATTTACTTTGTGTATGTGCACCTAAAACCAGCCTATAAGCAGTCTACAAGCAACCTCAAAGTTTTAGAATTTACCCAAAATTAATTTTTTTGCCTTGACAACAATTCTGAATCATTAACCAGTAATTTATTGAAATCTCTCTTTTAACTGATTTATTGTCTTAGTATTTGCGATGTGGCACACTAGAGTAAGGCCTCTTGTACCACATAAGAAAGTGAAATGTTCCACTGAAAGGAATTTTCAGGTTACTGAGGTTTACTCCACCAGGCACTAAGTTTTTCTTTTTATCTCAACCTTTTTAAAAAGTCCATGTCTTAGTAAACAGAGTATATCAGTTATAATTTGTGGAATCATGTAAAGTTTTCCAGGGCCTTGTAGCACACACTTGGCTCAGCCCTCATTTTACTGATGTAGAGACTGAGTTTCAGAGAAGATGAAGGACTTGGCCTTGGTGGCATCTTGACGTGGTGGCAAACCTGGGGCCGGAACCCTCTTCTCCTCTTACTAGCGCAGACCTTCCATTGTAATGATAATGCCTCAGACTTTTCAGTATATATCTCATTGTCCTGAGAATCACCTTGAGAGTGTTGAGAAATGGCAAGTGTATATCAATTGCAGGAGACGTGGCCTTCTCCAATTAGGCAGCTTTTATCTTGAAAGCATTTGATAGTATTACTTTGAGAGATCCCTAGAACGTTAAAGTTGAGAGTACTGTTTGAGCCTGTAATGAGAGGCTCAGCTACTCTGCTTTTCTAATTATCTTCTGTTTTGTACTTTGCTTCCAGCTGTCACTTCTCCTTGCTGTCTGCTTCCACCAGCTGGTGCGACAGTTTCATATAACTGCTTTTATCTGTTGTCTGTTAGATAGGGGACAGGCAGAACGAGCCTAATGCTGGCTTTGCAGCTTAATAGATTGCGACTTTAGGCAAGTTAGTTAACTTCTCTAAGTCTTATCTTGATTTTGTTATCTTAAAATGAGACATTTTAATAGTCCTACTATATAGGATTGTTACGAAGATTAGGAACTACTCTTACAGTTGCAAATACAAATGCTGTTTTCTATTTCAATTCCAATATTTTCCTATTACTAGTCAATATTTTAAGTAACCAGCCATAGCTGCAGAAGCATATTTATTTAGAATTTTTAGAAAATGTCTCTAATAAATTAACCAACCAGTTGGAGCCTGTCCCTCTTGATGGCATCACTTTATGTGAAATTGCAGTTGAGAAGAGGACTGGAACCAGGAATACCAAGGAGCATGTCTCCGTAAAAGGCAGCTAGCCGATGTGTGAGTCCCTCATCAGTGGCTTGTTTAACAAGGTTGTGACAGGACAAGGCCTTGCTCACAGTCATAAACTTAAAAACAAAACAAGACCCCATTTTAGAGACATGGACGTACATCACGCAAGTTCTTCACAGCTGGTTTATAAAAAACCAGTTTACAAGAGCTATAACTGATAAGGGACTGAATCCCAGTTTCCTCTGGCTAACCAGGCTTTCTCTCCATAAGCTGGCCCTCAGGAAACCAGCTCATAATCAGAATGCTAATTTATTCATTTAAAATAATATCTATAAGGGGGCCTAGGTGGCTCAGTCAGTTAAGCATCTGACCTTGGCTCAGGTCATGATCTCATGGTTCATGAGTTCAAGGCCCCATACAGGCTCTGCTGACAGCTCAGAGCCTGGAGCCTGCTTCAGATTGTGTCTCCCTCTCTTCCCCTCCCCTGCTTACTCGCTCACACGTACACTCTCGCTCTCAAAAATAAACGTTAAAAAAAACTTTTTAATGAGATCTATAAATGCCAAGGGGACAGGACATGCACAGCCTCCAGCCAGTACTTCCCTTTAGACAAAAATATGCATGTGAAACCAAGCATTATGAGGAAGTGAGCAAGCTTGGCACCCTCCATCCCCAGCAGGTCAGTAGCTGCCCCTGGAACTGGTCCTGGTTCAGGTCCCTCTACCCTAGATCTTAGGTGGTACTGTCCACATTTACCTCCGTGGCTCTGTTTAGGTGCTGACCACCCTGCTGCCACCACCTGAATAACACTTGCTGTGGACAGATTCAGCGTGCAGTCAGCTCGTGCTCTAGGCTTGCCAGCCTTGAACTTATTAGGACTCTTGTTTCTTTGCCCTTTTCTGCCTTGACTTATTCGATGTTAATTCTAAAGTTTAATTCCCACTGCAGTTTCCATAAACACACAAAATTTGTTCTTCTGTTCATTGAAATTTACTTGCTGTTTTGTAGCAGATATACCCCCTCAAACACCTCAAGTTTTTTTCTACACCTAGCTGGTCCTGGAACTTCTCTTTAGAGGAACCCTAGTGATCTTCCAAGCCTGACCTCTCTAGGCTGGCTGAGGGAGAGAGAGGAAGAGACATAGGATGGAGGCATCCTGGGGCGCCCGCATGGTTCAGTCAGTTAAGCGTCCCACTTCGGCTCAGATCTTGATCTCACAGTTCGAGCGCCACACCGGGCTCTCTGCTGTCAGTGGTGAGCCCACTGCAGATGCTCTGTCCTCCTCTCTCTCTGCCCCGCCCCTGCCCCTGCCCCACTGTCTCTCTCTTTTTTTGTCCCTCTCTCAAACATAAACATTAAAAAAATGAAAAAAATGGAAGAAAAAAAAGAAAGAATAGAGTCATCCCTCAATACTGCTTCTGTGTGGCAGCCTTTCGTTTTTCTCTTCCATGGCCTGTCTGCCATCTCACTTCCATGTTTGCCCCTGGGAGCACACTGTCTTCCTGCTGCCGTCGGGCCTCTCCGCATCCCCTCCAGCACACACCCCGAGCCTACCTGACCAGATCCGTGGCATTTTGTGCCTCTTAATCAGATCATATAATTTAGAATGACCTTTTGTCTTTTACTTCCCATGAAAACATCCCATCTTCTTAGTGTTTAGTACATACTAGAAAAGGTGGTTTGATTAACTTGTAGGATTCAAGGGGTCATGATTGTATTATATATTCACTGTTTTATATATTCACTGCAGAAAAGTTTATTAAAAGGCTCGGGATTCAGAAGCTCTTTTTAATTTGTCTTCTCCAAAGCCCCAGGTTTGGGGGTGAGGCTGGCCTGGGCTAGTATGGATCTGATTTTCTTTGCTTTGCATATGGGGCTTCTCTTGTAAGATTTAATATGACAGAAAGATTTTATAGCTAAAAAGAATTTGAAGACTGCTGGTTGGTTATCTGAAATACCTTTGAAGATTGTGAGATTTTATAGTTTTGTTGCTTTCCGTACAATGTTTCTTTACCTCAGCTTTTCCTGTGCTATTTTGAAAATGTACTGAAAAAGTCCTTATTTACAAATTCCTTTTCTAAAATGCTACTTTTAAATTACTTTCTCTTCATCTTCCGTGTTAGAGAAATGAGGAAAAGATAAGCGGGATTTAAATGCTGTGCTTCATTTGGTCTAGACGTCCCTGACCTGGGCTTACACTCTGGCTCCACCAATTCTTTATTATAATAGGACTTCAGAAAAGTTATGTAACCTCTCTTTGCCTCCTGGACTTGCTCATCTGCTCAGTGGGCGTCCTCGTGCAGGCTTCGGGGAGGTGGAGAGTTGACTGTGTATGCCCTGTGCATAGAATGTTCTCTGCTCAGCGTTGGGTGCCAGCAGCAGCAGCATTGTTCTCAGTAACTAGATGAAACAACCCTGGGTGTTACGTAAAGGTGTTTTCAGCGTTTAATGTGAATCTATGAAAGTTCAAAAATAGTTTTCTAATTATGGATAATTGTGTATTTTCCTTGAAAGAGTTTAAGTGTTCTGACCAACCTAAAGTTTCTACTCTATTTACAGTGGGATTAAGATGCCTTTTTTTTTTGAAAATTAAAAAAAATTTTTTTTACATTTATTTCTTTTTGAGAGACAGAGAGAGACTGGAGGAGGAGTAGAGTGAGGGAGACAGAGGATCTGAAGCAGGCTCTGCACTGACAGCAGAGAGCCTGACGCAGGGCTTGAACTCACGAACCCGGAGGTCATGACCTGAGCCGAAGTCGGGCGCTTAACCGACTGAGCCACCCAGGCACCTCAAGGATTAAGATGCTTCTATTCTGCACCTAAGTGCCGGCACACTGGCTTTCTCTTCGACTCCAATTCCTGGTAAAAGGATTGAACTAACACTGCTACTCTGAGACCTTAGTGTAGGAAATGTAATAATACATTGACGGTGCAGTGGCGTACTATTACAAAGTCTGTTCTGATAGGAAAGAACTGCTAGTAAAATAAGGTCCTTTTTGCCAGGATTTGGACAATTGAAAATATACATCAAAAAGAGAAGCATAAGAGTCTTTAACAGTCTGCTTAGAAATCTCCAAGAAAATGAGGCCCCCAGGTGGCTCCATTGGTTAAGCATCCTGTTGATTTTGGCTCAGGTCATGATCTCATGGTTCGTGAGATCAAGCCGCACATTGTGCTCTACGCTGACAGCATGGACCCTGCTTGGAATTCTCTCTCTCTCTCCCTCTGCCCCTTCCCCAATCGTCCTCTCTCCCTCTCTTTAAATAAGTAAACATTAAAAAAAAAATCTCCAAGAAACTAATCCAGTATTTCAGTAAGGCATTAGGATTCAGTGTTCGTGTAACAGGGTATATTGCAGTAAAAAAATGAGGGATGTGTTACCCCTTAAACAGAAGTCGTCAGGGACCCAGGATCTTCCTTTCTTCACCTTCTGCATTGTCCAGTTATCAGATCCTAGTTCCAGGAGGAAAGGATCAGAGCAAGGGGAAAAGACACTGCTCCTCCTAAGTCCTCTTAAAGTTTCCCTGGAAGCCCCACTCAGTGATTTCTGCATCACCTCTAACTGCAGAAGAAGCTGGGAAATCCAGTGTTTTAGGTGGGCACTTGACAAAAGGGAGGCAGAATGTGGATTGGATAGGCAGCTCGCAGCCTGTACTCTAAAGAGTAATTTTCTCTCAGGGCGCCGGGGTGGCTTAGTCAGAAGAGTATGCAACTATTGATCTCGAGGTCTTTGAGTTCAAGCCCCACAAGGGGTGTAGAGATTAATTACATAAATAAAACTATAATAATAATAATAATAACTTCAAATCAGCAAAAGCACATCAGAACTTTGACGGAGAAAAAATCCTGTTTGCAGTAGCAACCAGAACTGTAGATGCCTTGAGAATAAACATAGCAAGCAAAGCACAGGAAACATGGCTGAAAAAATAGTTACAAAATGTTTCCAGATCAAAAGATTTGATAAAAATAACTGGTCTCTACAAATTATTCTCCAAATTTGATGCAGTCTTAATTTTTTTTTTTTAATTTATTTTGAGAAAGAGAAAGCACAAGTTGGGGAAGGTCAGAGAGAGGGAGGGGAGAATCCCAAGCAGGTTCTGCACGCTCAGTGCAGAGCCCAACATGGGCTCGAACTCCTGAACCGTTAGATCATGACCTGAACCCAAATCAAGAATCAGGCGCTTAACCGACTAAGCCACTCGGGTGCCCCCCTTATTTAAATTTTCAACATGTTATTTATGAGCTTGATAAAATGGTTTTAAAGTTCATCTGAAATTTTCCACATACCACAAAACTACCACAGTTGGCTGGAGATAGGCAGACTAATGGAACAGAAAAGAGGGCCCAGAAACAAATCTCTTTATATGGAAATTTACTAGATAAGAGATATTTCAAAATCAGCAGAGTAAGAATGGACCTTTCTCTGCATTATTATCCAGCATCGCAGCTACTAACTACAACTTTCCTTTCATGAAATTAAACAGAATCCAGTTCCCTGGGGGCACTAGCCATATTACACATACTCAGAAGCCGCGGGTGGCTAGTTGCTGCTGCGGTGGACTGTGTGCATACACAGCATTTTCATTACTACAGAAAGTTCCGTTAGCACTGCTCTGGATGGTAAGGAGGAGTCATGTCTGGTACCTACTTACAAGGGAAAGGTTAGATCCCTAACTCTAGGCCTTGGAGCTTTGTTTAAAAACTCCCCATATAATTTTTACTGTATAGCCAGGTGCAAACCACTGATGTAGATGGCCCTCTAGTTGACAGAGATTAGGTAAAATATTTCTGATTTTTTTCACAGTAGTATTCTTGGGCTCCATCACTTGTGATTATTACTGTGATTATTTACTAGCAGTAATGAATATTCCAGCTTAGAGTACTTACCATTTCTTTTCAATGAGGTATAGTAAAAAAAAAAAAAAAAGTATTTTTTGAGAGCGAGCAGGGGAGGGAGGATCTTCTTAAGCAGACTTCATGCAGACTCCAGTGCAGAATCAGACGCTCAACCAACGGAGCCACCCAGGCACCCCACAAGTGTGCTCATTTTCTTCCCGACTGTGTCTGTGCCCTTGGGGTAATATTTGGAGCTACCTTCCCCCAAGCTATGCCTGTACCTTCCATGGCCTGAGTTGGGTGGGGCAAGGACACTCCAAGGTGGCGTACGGAAAGGCAGCAGTATAGATGCCAAACAGTTGCATTTAATCTTTACTTTACTTATTGGAATCCATACAAGGGAGAAAATACTCACTTTGTTTTTCTGGTATGAATTGGTAACTTCCCCAAGGTCTTTTCTTTATTTGGGTACTTTGGCTACTGAGCAGTCCTTTTTGAGAATACTTTATATACTAATTTACCTTCTAAATATGTTATGTGTCCAATACAGATGGAGCTACTTGAATATTATGTATACTATACAATGCTTTTTTTTTTTTTTTTTTTAATGTTTGAGAGAGAGAGTGTGTGTGCAAGTCGGGGAGGGGCAGAGAGAAAGGGAGACCAAGAATCTGAAGCAGACTCTGCACTGCCATCACAAAACCTGACGTGGGGCCCAAACCCACGAATTGTGAGATCATGACCTGAGCCGAAGTCGGACGCTCACCTGACTGAGCCACCCAGGCCTCCCTACATATAATGCTTTCGATGCTCTTCTAAGTAATGTTCTTAAAGCCTTTTCATTTTCACGAAGATCCAGATGCTATTTTTACACACATCTACATTAATGTGAATACTTCTTGGGGGTCTGCGCTTTGCCTGATTAATCTAGTGAGATCGTTGCTTCATGTAGTTTTCTGATCTGAGAAGCGTGGCTTCTCCCGACACCAGAGCCCAGCATCATCAGACTCGCGTGCACCAGGAAAAGGATTTGTGCGAACCCCATCCTTCTGCCATACTCAGAAAATACCCAGTAACCACATGTGTCTTTCTGGCTTTGAAAATTTCTTGTTAAGTTGGTAGATCTCCGTTGTGCCTAGCAAGTGATTCCAAACCCATTTTCTAGTATACCTCCTCCTCTCCGGTGAGTTCAGGAGCTTCACAGTTCTCAAATTCCCATAATTTAAATTCGTTTAAATGTATCAATATGTATATTTGCCATACAGCACTGTGAAGATCATAGCTCCAGGGAGGTGTCCTTAGACTTCAGAAGGGTAATGGAGTAATTAGAATACTTTGTGTGAAACATTAAAAACCGCGCCTAAGGTACTTTGAATTTTTTAACTTAAAAAATAAAATCATGTGTGCAGAAAGCTAGTAATTCAAAAAGTACAATAGAAATTAAATATGTTTTACCACAGACTGTAGGAGATAAAAGTGTTTTGAGTCTCCACTGACTTTGGTAAACCATTAAGACCTGTGTGTGATTTATCTTAGAAATCATCAGATGCTTACATAGGAAGCCAACAGAACACAGCATTTGGTAGTTTTTTGTCTTAATTCCCACAGTGTTAGTAAAACCAGAGCAGAAAAAGATCATGGTCTTGGGGCGCCTGGGGGACGATTTCGGCTCAGGTCACGATCTCACGATCCAAGGGTTCGAGCCCCGCATGGGACTCCGTGCTGATGGCACAGTGCAGAGCTTGCTTGGGATCTTCTCTCTCCTCTCTCTGCCCCTCCCTGCAACCTCACTTTCTCATAACGAATAAGTACACTTAAAAAAAAAAATCTCTCTCTCTCTCTGTTTAAGGAGTTAATTATGTTGGATCCAGCTCTTCTGAAGGAGTACATGCTGGGCGACTTTTCCCCAGAAATATTCTTTGGAGATCAGTTTTTCTAGGAGCCCTCCATATGCCCAAATACGTGTGCCCATAGTGTACCGTGGATACTAAGCAGCAGCCCAGGAAAACTACTCTTTGTGAACAGCTTGGAACCATTACTTCATTCTCAGAAATGAAGTCCCTCTAAAGGGGACACCAGTCACTTGCAGTAAGGCCTGAGGATATGGTGGTATCTCTGTGAAGTATCCTTTAAGGCTCCTCATTCTTGGAAGTCTGACACGAGTAGCCAGTGCTTGTCGCTGCTATCTGGGTGGAAAGCTGACAGCATACTCCCAGGTTCCGAGTGTTTCCACTGTGGTGAGATCTCTGTCTCCCATAGTTCCGCCACAGCTGGTCACATAGCGCCGGCATCTTCACATGCCTGCGTCTCCTTCAGTTGCCAACGAGAGAGGGTGGGACAGAACCGAAGACCCGCTGTGAGCCCTGTTCAGTTCCAGAGGCTGTGATGCTCCTCTCTGTACTTGAGGAATTCCAGAGGAGTGGCTACTCAGAAAACGTGTTGGCTGACTATTCAACGGCTTACTCAGAACACCGGACGCTTTCTAACAGGTGCTCTGTTATTCCCTAGGGACATTCCAGCTATATCACACACCTCGACTGGTCCCCAGACAATAAGCATATCATGTCTAACTCAGGAGACTATGAGATACTGTACTGTAAGTATGAGCGGCTACATACGGCTGAGATGGGTGTGTCGGGCGCAGGTGAACAGGCCGTGCAGAGTGCGTGCCGGCCTCTCTGACCTCACAAAGCAGGCGTTACTCTGAGCTAAGGAATGAGAATCTCAGATGTGGTTCACTTCTCCAATAACGTAACGAATTAATTTAAGCATGTAGACATGTAGTCTTAAGAAATTAGTGGTACATATATACAATGGACTCCTATGTGGCAATGAGAAAAAATGAAATCGTCCATGTGTAGCAACATGGATGGAACTGGAGGGTATTATGTTAAGTGAAATAAGTCAGTCAGAAAAAGACAGATACCATATGTTTCCACGCATAGGCGGATTTTGAGAGACTAAGCAAAAACCAGGGGGGAGGGGAAGAGGAGAAAGGAAAAAAAGACACAGAGAGGGAGAGAGATAAGAGACTCTCAAAGACTAAGAACATACTGGGGGGGGGGGGAGAGGGGGTGACGGGCATTAAAGAGGGCAAGTGTTGGGATGAACACTGGGTGTTATATATAAACCAAATTGAAAATAAACTATTAAAAAAATTACTCAGGGAGATTGCCTCTTTAGTTTGGTTTTGTATGTAACAACTCTTCCTGGAGACAGGAAGGAGTATAATGGAGAGGAATTTACGCTTCTTAAAGAAACAACAATTTCAGTGGGGAACAAGTTTGTGGTTCTATGAATGGTAAAGTGAACACTTTCTTTTCCTTTTTAAATGTGTCTTAATGTTTTTCAGTGTATGGATTATAAATACAAGTAAACGTGGCTAGTTTGAATCAAGATGCACTTTCAAATACATTTGTACACAGGCACTATGATTATACTTCCTGTTTCTAAATTTAAAGGGGACATTCCAAGTGGCTGCAAGCTAATCAGGAATCGATCAGATTGTAAGGACATCGATTGGACGACATACACCTGCGTCCTAGGCTTTCAAGTCTTTGGTAAGAACATAACACCTGATGGGAAAAGGTAGTTTGTGGGATTTTTATATGTATTAATTACTTGCTTAAATTGCTAACTGGAAACTAGTCTGCGTATGTGCTTCAGTGTTGTCACTGAGTGTGTTAGGATCGAACCAGTGTGAAGTGTGTTTTCTGCAGAGTTCAGCACTTGTGATCCTCAATAAATACGAAAGACAACTAAAAGGAAAAAAAATTACAATACTAGCACAGCTTGCCTTCCCATGTTTTTCCTCCAAGTGAAAACTGAAGTTTTTAAACTTGTAAAGGCATTTTTAAAATAGCTTTATTGAGCTATCATTCACATACTACATAATTCGTCTATTTAAAGCACACAGTACAGTGGTTTTAGGATGTTCAGAGTTGTGTGGCCATCAGCACTCTCTGGTTGGAGAACATTTTCCTCACCCCAGGAAGAAACCCCCTACCCATGAGCAGTCACTCTCCACCCACCTCTGCCCCCAGCAGTCACTCATCTGCTTTCTTTCTCTAACGCCTTGCCTCTTCAGTGCATTCATATAAATGCAGTCATACGGTGTGTGATGCATTGAAACAGGCTGCTTTCCTGTTGTAGAATGTTTCTAAGTTCATCCACTTCGTAACCTGTGTGAGCACTTTGCTTCATGGTGACTAATACCCGCTTGTGTGCATGTACCACATTTTGCTTATCCATTTATCAGATGATGGACACTTGAGTCGTTTCTGCTTTTCAGCTATTACAACTAGTGCTGCTACGAACAAGTATGTGCAAGCTTTCGTATAGGCATGTCTTCATTTCCCTTGAGTATAGACCTAGGAGTGCAATCCCAGGGTCAAATGGTAACCTTGTGTTTAACCTTTGGAAGAACTCCAGACTGTTTTTCTGAAGTGGCTGCACCATTTACATTCCCACCGGCGATGGACGAGGGTTCTGTCTCCCCACATCCTTGTCAACAGTTCTTACTCTCTAGTATGTGAATGTCCAGGTATCCCACCACCATTTGTTGAAATATAAAGGCATGTTTAGTATACATTATTTAAAGATAAAAAGTGGGGTCCATGGGCACCTGAACATCCCATCTCTTGATTTTGGCTCAGGTCATGATCCCAGGGTCCTGAGATCAAGCCCCATGTCAGACTCCGAGCTGGGCGTGGAGCCTGCTTAGGATTCTCTCTCTCCCTCTGTCCCTCCACTTGCGTGCTCTCTCTGTCAAAAAAGTAAACACAACTGCTATTAGAGAGGGAGGAGAGTACTAGGCTAGCAAGAAATTAAAAAATAATCCTGACTAGTCCATATAGTTTCATTTCTCTGGGTGAATATGAGGCAGTAGCCAACAGCTGGTAATTTACCTGGTTATTTTAATGAAACAATATTTACTTAAGTAAGAAGTGTTAGTTAAGAAGTGTTTTGACTTGTCTTAGCAAATTTATCAAAAACTTATTTGTTCTCTAGAATAGCACTGACTCATAGGAGACCAGCATCTCAGGCCTTATACCTTCCAAAACTATCTAGCGTTTTGTGCTAATTCCATTGAACATGATCGCCAGTGCCTCAAAATGATTCGGAATAATTAAATTTGTAATGTCTCTGGACATAAATTATAGTTACAGGAAAATGCTATGGGACCGCATGGTGGACTCGTAGATGGCCTATGCATTTCCACTAAGAAAGAATCTGAGATTTTCTTCAAGTCCCTGCCTCAAGGGAACAGCAGAGAAAGAGTGTGTACATTTTAGTTTCCCCAGAGTCTGCTTTGAAGAACTAGTGCTGTGGCTTTGTGTCCGCATCTTGCCATACAGCTGAGGATTTTCCTCTCTAAAGGAAAACAAATTATTAGCGCCACCTGCTGGTTACTAGTGAGGACTTTTGCGTCTTTAAATTTTCCATCTTGAGGCTCTTTTGGTTTAGTATTAGAGTTTAGGTAAATCTTCATCCTTTGAAAGAAGTATTGTGCTACTAAGAAATTTGTAGGGAAAATGTTACCAGCTAAGAGTTTGAACACAGATGATAGTAAGATTCTAAAATTAAATTAACCCGTATAGTATCGCAGTTCTATTTTAGACTAATTTTTCCCCACCGCTGTGTTTCCGTATCAAAGGCGTGTGGCCAGAAGGGTCCGATGGGACAGACATCAATGCGCTGGTGCGGTCCCACAGCAGGAAGGTGGTCGCTGTTGCTGACGACTTTTGCAAAGTCCATCTGTTTCAGTATCCCTGCTCCAAAGCAAAGGTAAAATCGATGTAATAGAAACTAGTCTTGTAGGGCTTTTTCTTTGGGGCGAGTTTTGTGTCAGTGGTGGGAAGACAGGTGCAGAGTTCCTCCTTACTGCCCGTGCTGCTGTGGCGCACAGAGGGACGACAGTGCCCCTTTAAGTGTCCAGGCAGGCGCTGCTGCTTTTAAGGTCAAGACCAGTAAAGAAGGCAGCTGACATTTTATTTATTATTATCATCTACTTTTTAAGTAACTTTTTAGCAGGCTTAAACATCTCCTGAACCTACTAACATACTTTGTTGCACACACGGTCAGCATTCTAAAGCTGATGGAGCCGGGTTCCTGGGCCGCCCAGTCGCTTGAGCATTCCTGCTCGTGATTTTGGCTCAGGTCACGATCCCAGGGTTGTGGGATCGAGTCCTGCGTTGGGCTCCATGCTGAGCATAGACCCTGCTTAAGATTCTCTCTCTCCTTCTGCCCTCTCCAGTAAAAAAATAAAAATAAAACTTACGGAGCCATTTCCTGAAGCAACTACAGTGCTGCCCACTGAGTAAATTCTCCCTTAGCCGTCTCGGCACAGTAGTCCTAAGGTCTGATGAGCATACCAAACAGATATCCAGAAGAGACCGGCTGTTCGTTGTTTTTTAAAACACATGGTCTGACAGTAGGGATGTATGTCCAATTATTCTGTTTTGTTTCTCCCATGTAAGTAGGTACTAGAAGGAAATTGCTGCTAGCTCCATTCCTCAGGTCTGACAACGCGGCTTCGGTTTGAATTACCTGTTTCAGAAACTGAATTACTTCCCTTCCCTAGTCGCTCCCATTGCGGTGAGGAGGCATGTAAAGAATGAGGCTAATTTTCCGGTCTGATTTGTCTCATCCAGGCTCCCAGTCACAAGTACAGCGCCCACAGCAGCCATGTCACCAACGTCAGTTTTACGCACAACGACAGTCACCTGATTTCAACTGGTGGAAAAGACATGAGCATCATTCAGTGGAAACTTGTAGAAAAGTTATCTTTGCCTCAAAATGAGATTGTAGCCGATGGTACTCTAACCAAAGCCCCCATCTCTTCCATTGAAAGTGTCATGCAGTCTGATCCTCCCGCCCCACCTCCTTCCCAGCCCGTAAATGAGGCAGCTGAAGACGAAAGTAGAATAAGCAATTCTCCCACACTTCTGGAGAACAGCCTGGAACAGACCATGGAGCCCAGCGAAGACCACATCGAGGAACAGAGCGAAGGGGGCAGCGAGGACCTCGGTGAGCCTCTTTGCGAGGAGCCGTCCAGTGAGATGAGCAAGGAGCCGAGTGAAGCTGTTCTTACCGAGGACCAGCCAGGCCCCCCAGCCCTGTCCTAACACCAGGCCTTCAGCTGCATGTGATCTTGTGATAGGGTTCAGATGACAGGCTGGGAAGTGACGCGGATCACTGTCGATTGAGATTTGGGTTTCCACACGATCTGTTTTCAGTGGTCTTACCTTCAGTCTCAAATGCAGCCGACCTAACGGTTGTTTGGTGTGTGTTGAAAATTAACCAAACTCTTAGTAGCAGGAGAGACGGAAACGTTACTGTCTCAGAACTGACCATGTATGTCAGTGGTGTGATGTAAATACTGGAACCAAAGGCAGCAGTCGTATGGATTTAAAATCAGCCCCTTGTTATCTGAACAAGTTTTCTTCAGGAACAGCCAGAGGCATCACAAACACTGTTACTCAGCTACTGGCTCAGACTGTGCTGCTTTTTTTTTCCTGATGCAGAAAAAGAAATCAGGAAGGAAAAAAATGCTCTCTTACTGAGCTATCCTCCTACCCCAGTTGTCTAGTGGAAATTTTTTAGTTAAAAACTTCAGTCTTGCCACCAGCGACGGTGTTGCCTTGAGTCCTGACGCCGTTTCCTTCCACTCGCGGTAGGCGTCCAGATGCTGCCTTTCGAAGTCGTGATGAGGAGCAGTCCCTTAACTTCTTGTGTGCAGACCTCTTGTGTCTGAGAACTAAGAAAGCAGTGGTTTGTTAAAGAGCTTTTAATGTATATTAAACCGTTAATACTCAGAAATAATGGATTCCTCCAAGGATTCCTTTACTGGCCTAAACATTTTTTAATGTTTGGCATCCAAGTGAATGGAAGAAAAAACCGCATGCCTATAAAACTGTAACGATTACTTGGCTAATTTGAACTTAGCCTTCCTTATAATTTGTTTCTTTGATAACAGGAGAAATACAAATACAGTAAGTTTGAATTGGTGCTTGAAATTCACTGGTTTCATTGTAATTTTTATACAGATTACATTGAGGGATAAGATACTCAGCAAATTACAAATTCTTTTTTACAGAAGTATGAATAACAGTCACAGTCATTTTTTATAAATTGCATACTTAACAGACTTGCTACATATGCTGATTTTTCTCTGGTAGAGTCGCTGCAGGCCCTTGCAGTTCTGAGGTGGCTGCCCTCCGCTGTCGTGGGCAGTCTGCGCGCTATGCATTGGATAGTATGGGGGTTCTGTTTTGTTTTTGTTTTAAGTTTTGTCAGATAACTATGTTTTTCTTAAGTACATGTTTCCTACTATAAAAACAATTACTGACAAATATGCATTTCCTATATATTTGTTTATACATTGATTATAAAATACTGTTTTGATTTATTTTTTAACTTGCTGAATTGTTTTGATTTTTTTTGTTGTTGTTAGACCATGTTTAGAAACTTCGAACGAGTTCAGAAGTCTTAAGTATGCAAGTGTTTACGTGATTGTGCCATTCCAAAGTGCATCAGAACTGTCATTCCCTTCTAGTATCTTCTCAGGAGTAATACAAATCAGGTATTTCATCATCATTTGGTAATTAATATACAAACTCCAGTGAACTCCCAAGGACACTCACAACATTGATATTCACATGCTGTATGGAAGGTGTGGGTATGTGTGAAGGGGTGAGTGTAGACACTCGGTAGCTATAGGAGAAGATATACACCACATTGAAAATACGCAGTGTATATCTCCACGTGTATAGGTATATGTCCACGTATATCTCTTTCCTTTTGTTTACAGTTAAAAAAAAAAACCTCAAAGGAGTTCTCTTCGAAAAAAGAGACCTAGATTCCAAGCAATCCATCTTTTTTCAGTATGTTCTGTACATAATTATCAGAGAGCAGCAGTAAATGTCAGGCATATATACTTGCCTATTAGCGTCATTAAGTCGTCAGATCAGCATGTGCTCTTCCCTGCAAGAAAAATACCGAGGTGAACAAGTAGCTCTAGAAGAAAAAGCATTTCTTTCCCGGAGAGAGAGATCCAGCTCTCTGCGGTCAGCGTACCTGGGACACCAGTCACCGTCGCGGTTGCTGGGTACAAGATTTATAATCGTGATACTCTTGGGTGGTAGTTTCAAAAGACACTACTAATGCGCAGAAGCGTTCCAGCTCCCTTGCTGGCAACTACTGTTTAATGGTCAATTAAATCTGTGATAATGGTTGCAGGTGGGTGGGATTATGAAATTGTAGATGTTTTTAGAAAAACTTGTGAATGAAAATCCAAGTGTTTCATGTGAAGATGTTGAGCCATTTCTATCATGCATTCCTGTCTCACGGCAGAAAATTTTGAAGATTATGAAATAAAATAATCAAAATGGTTCACGTGTCTCGCCCCTTCCTTTGCTTATGCCGCTAGTTTCCATGGCTGTCCAGTTACCAGGTGACCCCCCGCTGCTGCTATGGCCACAGCCATTCTGGTGGGAACGAACTCCCGTCTCACTATGTTAGAGGAAATTACTTCTCATTTATACTCCCACTCAGTAGGCGAATAGCTTCATTTTCATTTATTTCGTGACTACACCCTGTAATGTTTAACCCTGGATAACCCCGGCGATCCGGGCTGCCTCCCCGTGTCAGCCCTTGTGAAGGCCTTGCGCGCGGGAGGGCACCGCACCCCGCGGTCACCGGCTCGCCCTTGTGGCGCAGGGACCAGAGCCTCTGCACGCCGCATCCCTACGCTGGCTGCTACAAATTTTTCTTTCTGAACAATCAGATCGGGAGCGTTCCATACATCCATACATCCCTCAGCTTTAAAAGCGTGGAAATGATGGGGTTGTCCTCGTTCCCTCGTTCATCTTCGCTCACCATGAACCTGTGTTCACAACCACCCATACACACGAAGCCCCCAGAGGCTGCCCTGCGGTAGGAGTTACTTGTTTCACCGATTCGGACACAGAACAGCTGGCCCCTCTGAGCAAACTCACTGAACATGTGATTTTTCCTCTCAGTAACATAAGGGGATCCAAAAGGGGGAAATGACGAATTCGATTTTGAACACACTGGGGTGTTGGTATAACTTCTAGAAGGAATTAGGTTTCCAGTTTAAAGCTGGAACTGAAACGAAGAGAGAGTTCAAGAACATGTTTTTAGGACAAAGCTGACAGGCCTAGAGCAGGTATGTAGGCCCTGGGGCAGGAGGAGCTGAGCGATCAGGAAGTGGGCCCGGGTTCCGGACTTTGATAATGGCCAAGACTTCTTGTTTTGTAACCTCAAAGCTTGTGCTTCTGCCACTCAGACTAGGAGAAAGACCTTTAGAAACAGGGAGGGAGGAGGCGAGAACGAGGGTAAGTATTCACAGAGCATTGACACAGGGGCTGGGGAAACGAGCCTGTGTCTGTCCCAGACTTGGCCGCGGAGTGGGGGAAGCCGCTGCCAGCCATGAGGCTGCACGTCTGTTGCCAGCACGGAAGCCTGGCCCTGCTGGAGAAGCCACCTTGGCCTGGGACGCCCAGGACTACAGTCCTCGAGGACCACAGAAAGGTCTCGGGCATATTTCCCAAAAACCACAGATGTTAACTCTGTAAAAAAGGCAGCTCCTGCTCTCTTCACAGGGTCTTACGTAACGTTAAACTTTCTGTGCTAACTGGTTTGCCTTTTCCCAAAAAAAACCTGGATTTCTACTCTACATTCGTTAATAAATCCCTCCGATAACAATACTCTGATACAAAGAAGGCAAAGGAATGAAGAGAATCCCAAACGGAAAAACTCCAGTGTCTCCTCTGGAAATGTCAGCCTGTTTCATTTCTGCATCCCTGGGTGACATCCGAGGGACACCACGGCTTACAGAACACGCTTTTGTTTTGTTTTTAACCAATCCAGAGAATCTGGCAGAAAAACTTACTGGTACTACTTCTGTATCTCGAAGGATAAAACCAGGAAATGGGCGAAACAAAAAACAAGTGTTCAATGGCTGAAATCTGGCCCAGCCAGGTCTCTCACTGCTGTTCCCCGGTCATAGCCGACACCTCACACGACGCACGCTTTCCGTGTGTTAACTCGTTCGCTTCTTCCAACAATCCTAAGTTCCATTCTCTCCACTTTACACACCAGGCAACTTGAGGAACAGAAGTCAGGTCGCACTACCAGCAAGCGGCTGAGCCAAGACTGGAGGCCAGGTCCTCCGGCCTCCACGGTGATGGTTTAGTCGCCGTTAATACAGGAATGAACTGGGTTAAACGAATAGCAAGCCTTTAAGAGCAGCATAGGGAGAAACTACAGAAAGCCATTCGAAATGCTGGAAAAGGCAACACTGGGCTCTGAGCAGAGTCCCAAAGTCGAAGGGACCCTTCTCGTGCCCAAGTCCCCTCTCCTGCCGCCTCTATAATAACCAGAGCGCAGGGCAGAGAAGCTTCCAGGCCCTTACACCATCCCGTGGCACCTGCTGCCAGCAACTGCCTGCTCTTCCTGCCTCCTTTGGCCGTGGTCAGGCACATGTGTCCTCCGCCCCTAGTGTTCAATTTAAACCCATTTGTGTGGAGACGCTGCTCCCTCATTTTGCAATCTCTGGGCAATTTCCATTACACCGAAAGCAGAGCGCAGCAACTTCATCGTTAGCCAATACATTCTCCACCTTGTCCTCCTTCCCCACCCCAGGCAAGCCCGGAGGTTCTCCCGGCCCCCGGCCCCCGGCCCGGGCCACCGGGCTTTGATCTTGCACCTCCTCCCCCTCAGCGATGTAAACCTGAGGTCCTGAACATGGACCTTCCTAGGGAGCACCCACCGGCAGGGACGCATGTGCAGGATCGCAAGCACCTCCGTGGGACCGCACAACATGGCCTCCAGAGGCGGATCTCGACCCGGCAGAGTTCACTTTCACCGGATCTCACAAAAGGAACACGAAACAAAGGGGGTGCCAGAAGAAATGGTCCCAGCTGGGAAAAATAGCTTTTCAGTAAAAAGCAAAGCCCTCATACCTGGTCTTCCTGCTTCCTTCTGGATGTTCACACCGCCACCCAGCCAGAGCGCGCCCTGGGAAAGGTCTCTGGAGTCGGCCTCTCCTGGTGACGCCCATTAGGCCAACACCGGGCCGGGCTGACTCGGAAACCTGGCTGGAAGCAGGGAAACCAGAGGCTGGCATCCTCTTACCATGTTGACCTCCAATGGCGAGACCGACCCGGCCCTGCCCTCACGGCTCACATGACCTAGAAAGGTCGTATAGTTTAGAATTAGCATATAGCAAAGTCAGCTTCCCCCCAAGTTAGAAAACCAACTGCATGCTGTGAGTAGTTGTAGGATCTGAAACGTGGGAATGTCGGGTTGGTCGTCTACGGAAACCGCCCATCCACTGCTTACATTCTGTAACCACATCCAAAAGGTTAAACTTTTAGATTTCATAAAAAATGATGTTGGGGCACCTGGGTAGCTCAGTTGGTTAAACGTCTGACTCTTGATTTCGGCTCAGGTCACGATCTCACGGCTTGTGAGTCTCCGTCTCTGTACTGACAGGGCGAGCCTACTTGGGATTCTCTCTCTCCCTCTCTCTCTGCCCCTCCCCCACACACACATGCATTCTCTCTAAATAAATTAACTACTTAATAAAACCTATTGGTATGTGAAAATTTAGAGGAAGCATAAGGGCATTCATTATTCATAGTGAAAAAAAAAATCTTGAAAGCTTATCAACAGTATTTCCATTTCTATAACATTCTTGAAATGACCAAACTACGGAGAACTGATTAGTGACTGCCAGGGGACGGGACAGGGCAGAAGGGAGGAGATATCACTATGAAGAGATCGCCCTGCCGGGTTGCTCTGTGGTGATAAACAGTCTGCCAGTCTGCATGCATCTTGGTTGTGCTGGTGATTATAGACTCTATACAGCGGATTCAAATGCACAGAACTACCCACACGCACATACGGCACTAGTGCAGACCCAACACGGTCTGCCGCGCGGATCACTGCGTTACCAATTACAGAACGGTATAAAGGCGCTGTATGTTACAGAAGTTGTCACCATTGGGTGACGCTGCGGGAAGGGCTCACGGAACCCTGTACTGTGTTTGAAACCCCCTGTGAGTCTAACTATTTCAAAATAAAAAGTTTAAAAATAATGTTGTAGAATCCTGACCTTCCCTTTATGCTTTGGAAGGGAATGTGGACAAGAAAATGGGCCTTAATACCCATTATTATTATTACTTCATAAATGTCGAACCTTGTGCACTTGAGGTGCTCCACCTACAGGTCAGAGGAAGCATTGCTGCCTATCAGGCGGCGCTCCGCTCCCAGGGGCTGTGGGAGAATTCCTAGCTCCGCGGTGGGCGTGAAGGAGCCCCAGGCAGGCAGGGACTGCATCTGCCATAAGGGGGGGACAAGAGGCGACCTGGGGGCGCTGAGGATCCACCTGGCGGTGCGCCCCTCCCATGACAGGCACGGAGGGAAGATGGCCCTCTGACGTCCTCCCCCTTGGCTGGGCCCCTCCGTACCCCTCCCTCCCACTGGTTTCTCACCGACTCCGCTTCCGACCTGGACGCTCCCTTCCTCGGAAACCCTCCCCTGGAGCGCCCCGGCCGCTGCCGCTTCCGCCCTCGGGGCTGGGGCTGAATCACCTTCCCTTATTCAGAACTAATACAATGACAAGAGGGAAAAATTCCACTCCTGAGCCGGCCCTCTGGAAACTGCTGCGGAATTGAGATTAGGTTATCAGGGCTTCTCCCTTGAGAGAGACAGATCCCGGCTTCCCGGGCGAAATCCATTTTCACGTGGCCTACTGTTTGCCGCCCTGAATACCTCATCGCCAGAATCATTAGCAGGACTGTTTGCCAGGCTTTGACATTTCCATTTAGAAGATGAATTAATTCGGGGCTGAGCCAAGAGTCCCCTGTCTCCTGGAAGAATTGTGTGAAGACTCGGGCCTCACAGGACCCCGGAGCACCGGGGAGATCCAATCCAGTTCCGTTCCCGTTGCACAACGGGTCGGCACTGCCTTGGGGGCAAGTGAGGAATCTGACAGAAAAAACGAAGCTGAGATGGGAAAGCCATTTTTCATCGTGGGCTTGGGTAAATCCAGGGGCCGTCTGTACTGCCCCAAGGGCCCACCTCCCAGGTCCCCCGGCCCGACCCTCGCCCAGGACACAGGGGAGGCACACCCGGGGAGCTGGGGCTCTGCCCCCACCTGCCCAGCGGAGGCCTGGCATTCGCAGAACAGGAGAGAAAGCAAAGCGACCAGCTGTGCACAGGGAGGGAAGGCGTCCCCTCCCCGGGGCGGGCTGGAGCCTCCCGCACGGTAAACAGTGTCTGCCCTGGAAGCGAGGGGCCGCACGACAGATTGGCAGGAAAGCCAGGGAAGCCTGCGGATAGCTCCCTTAATGAAGCCGCCATGGAGGGCCGCCGGAGCTGAAGTGGTTTCTAGGGGAAACCCACACATTAAAATAGAAGACAGTTCTCTTAAATTAAATTACAGTACTTAATCGCCTTTTTTAAATTAAACGTTATCAAACTTAAACACAGCGACTTGTGGGGGAGGGCACGCAGGGACCCGCGGATGTGGCCCTTCGCACCGGTGGGAGCTACGGACTAGGCACAGGAGGGTCCCGGGTTTGGCTGTGACCCGAGGACCTTCACTCCTCCCGTTCTGATTCCATGCCAGGGTCCCTTCTATGCCCCTCGTTCGACAGCTCTAGGGACACACGCTAATGAACACGGGAGGGCTGACAGGGCTGCCTCCGCGGTCACGGTCACGTGCGACAGAGCTAGCCCCTGGCCGCAACCCTCGGAGGGAGCGACAATGGCCATCATTCTTTCTGGATTTCCATCCTGTCCTGACACCACTGGCTCCGGGCTCCCTTCTCCCCACCCACCCCCCTCCTCCTCCCATCTTCCCTCCGAAAGTGTAGCAGAAAACACGCCACCCAAAAATACGCCACTCTGGTGGAGTGAGGACTTCGGGCGGCAGACACTTGAAAACCAGCAGATGCAGGGAGAGCCTTTCTCTGAACCCCCTTCCTGCCTAAAGACAGATGCTCCAAAAGGAACTCGACTGTCACAGATCCCCTCCGGGGGAGTGTCTTCCGCCATTACCGCCGGAGACGAGACTGGAAGCCGACACCACGTGCTCACGGACCTTGTCACAAAACTGTTCTTCTAGGGCCCTTTCGCCTTCCTGAAAAATCATCTACCTCCCCCGCGAGGCCTGCGTTCCCCTTTCCCTCCGAGAGGTGTTGAAGCCTGAGCTCTAGGCCACCTCGGGGAATGACTCACTGCGCCCCTGGCATCTCCCATGTACCCAGGAGGTAAACGTGTTTTTAAACTTTTTTCTCTTGTTAATCTTCTGACAGGGGTCTCAGCCAAGAAGTTGTAAGAGCGGAAAGAAAATCCTATTCCCTTCCCTCCACTTCCATCTACGTGTAACTTACAGGAAGGCGCCCAGATCTCAGTGTAGCGGTCTACGCGCGGGGCCGTGTAACCACCCACACGAAGACCCGGATGTTCTGCACAAGGCTGACCTCTATCGCCACGGGTTAGTTTCGCCTGGTTTCGACATTTATATACATGGAATGTTCTCTTCTGCGTCTGGCTTCTTCCAGATAACATGTCTATGGTCCCCGGGTTCTCGTACCCCCGTGAGCCGGCACAGGCTCCTTTTGTCCCCACGCGTTGCGGAAATAGTGGTTTCCCCCATTCTGGCTCCGCGCTTACATGAATGCCCTCGCAACGGGCAGACGCCACTGCCCCTGAATCCTGCTCGCTCCAATTTCTTTTTTTTTTTTATTTTTTTTAATGTTTCTATTCATTTTTTGAGAGCCAGAGAGAGAGAGAGAGAGAGAAAGAGCGAGAGCGAGCACAAGTGGGGGCGGGGCGAAGAGAAGGGGAGACACAGAATTCGAAGCAGGCTCCAGGCTCTGAGCTGTCAGCGAGGAACCCGACGCGGGGCTCAAACCCACACACCTCGAGAGCATGACCTGAAGTTGGACGCTTAACCGACTGAGCCACCCAGGCGCCCCTCACTCTCCGCTTTCTATCTCCAGACCCAACTGCCTATCGGAATTCTTTGCCCGGAGGCCTCACAGACCATCCATTTCCCCCCCAACAAAACATGCCCTGCTGTTTACCTCCACTCGCCCCGAAGCCAGGTGAGTCCACTGGAACCACTCTCCTTCCCTCTCTCTCTCTCTCCCTCTCCGCCCCGCCCCCCCCCCCCCCCACATACACACAGAGGTGGTTCATGAGCTGGCCCGAGCCTCCCTCAGTCATGGTTCCCGCCATTCCTGTCAGGTGCGGGTGGCTCTCACGCATCAGCACGTGCTCTTCCCTGAGGCCCATGTCCCTCCCCACGGTGTTGGGGACAGCACCTGCTCCTCTGTGAGCTCTGGAGACCAGAGAGGGTCGCCCCTCTGGTCTCTCCTGCCCAACACAGAATCTGGCACACAGGAGTTAGAGAATGAACAGTCCGTACTGAGGGTTCATGATGGTGAAGACGGGGCACGTCCCCAGTCTGACAGGGAAACAGTGTGTCTATCCTCAGATAACCCCAGATCTGCTCACAGCGAAGTATTGTGGGAAAAGACAACAGGGCCCCTGATGCCCCGTAACGTTAAAAACATAAAACTCGTGAGGAGGCAGAGACAGCCCAGGGAGCGAGGGAACCGGGAAAGAACAGAACGAGACCTGCAGAGCCAGCTCGGAAGTGGTGGGGTTGACAGGCAGCACTAAGAAACCCCAGGCCTGAGTGGCTCTTGGGAACAAAGCCTGAGGTAGGACTGTCTTCACGAGTGGAGCCAGGCTGCCCCTTCTGTTGTAAGGTTTTATTTTTTAAGTAATCTCCACACCCAGCATGGGATTCGAACTCACACACCCCAAGATCAAAAGTCACTCTCTCTATCAACTGAGCCAGCCAGGCACTCCGCCCTGCTTTTCTTTAAGTTTATTTATTTCTGAGACAGAAAGTGAGCAGGGGAGGAACAGAGTGGGAGACAGAGAATCCCAAGCAGACCTGGACACGGGGCCCGATCTACCGAACTGTGAGATCACAACCTGAGCCGAAATCAAGAGTCAGACGCTTACCCAACTGAGCCAGCCAGGCCCCCCCACCCCTTCTGCTTTTAGCGGCAGCACAGCCCACTCCGCTCCCGACCCACAAGCCCTCCTGGGCAGACCGTACCTCACCTCGGCGTCCCAGGCTGGGCGGACCACTTAACCACCCCGTACCTCTGTGTCCCGCAGCCCAGGGACACATTTCTCACCCAGCCCAGCAGTGAAGACTTACCCGCCTGCGGCCGCGGCACACCTCCCCTGGTGCAATTCTTCCTGCTGGTCAATGACGAGGTCCTGACTGGAGGAGGGACGGGCAGACACAAAGTTACAAACCAATTTTCCAAATGACCATTTCTTCTTCAAGAGGACATCATTCCAGAGAAGAGGGAACAGACACCGAGTATAAACAAAGGCTCTTCTGTGTGACTCTACTTTAATTAGAATGACAACTAATTGAAAGCAATTTAATGTTGGTTCACGAAAGGTTAATGGAATTCATGTTTTGGAGATGCCGAACGCAACACAGACTCAGCCAGAAACACAAATCTAACCTTTATTCTCTTTAATTATTCGGTCAGAATAATTTCCTGGGAGCAGGCTTCGTCTCTGGACGGCTTTAATTCAACACCACTGAACTTTGAAGTTGACATCAACTCATCCGGCTGCAACTCAATTTTCAGATTAATCTGCTGTCTAACTCGGAGGTTCTGTGGCCGGAGCAGGGGAGCTGTGGGGAGCAGGGGAGCTGCGGGGAAGCAGGGGTGGGCCCGGAGCCTGAAAAGTCCTAACGGATTCTGGGACGTCCTCCATCTTTTTGCCACCCTCTCTGGTGGCAAGGCGATTCCATAACCTCTGCCAGGGCCTAAGGAGAAGGGCTGGCACTGAGCCGAGCAACCAAGCTGCCTTCTTCCTCGGCTTTTCCCACCAAAGCCGGGGACGGCAGCCGACCCCTGTCCGAGCCCGGCTCTACCCCTGCCCACCTGCCCTGCTCCCACATCGCCTGCCCCCGAGGTGGCTGAAGCACGTGAGGGGCCCTCAGGAACCCCCTCGAGGCCGGCAGCCCGCACCGCAGCCCCGAGCTCTCCTGGCCTGCCTTCCCAGGCCCTTGCCCACTGCGGCCCGGGGGGGCGACACCGGCACCTCCTACGGCCTGGGGGATCCGCGGAATGGGGTATTTACACTTGGCAAATCTGGCCAGTACGTGTTGGGTGGTGTGAAGGGCCAGCGCTGTGGCCCTGAGGTATGCCCGTGAGACCATGACAAAGCTCAAGGTCATGGACAAGGTTAGGACAAGGGAAGGCATGATGTCCCAAGAGGGCTTTGCCAGAACGCGAGGGAAAGAGGAAAATGCCATTCCCAGCCCCTCTACTGGCCCTTCCACGTTAGTTTCTGCAGCAACTCCCTTGGAACTCAGTTCTAACGGACTCCAGACCCTGAGCACACACAGCCCCTGCCCTCGGTCCACGCATCCAATACCTCCTGAGACAGCACGGCACCCCCTGCGTCCGGGAACCACACGGAGGTCAGGATTCCCAACTGAAGTTTACGCAAGTGATGGCTGCCGGAAAAGGCGAAGGAGCCATCCCGCTCCTGTCCCCACCCCGGGAGGCGGCTGGGCTACACCGGCTGCTCCATTCACGTCATGAGAGTAAGGCTCAGGACGCTTTCACAACAGCAGGGTGACCTCCTCCGGCTAAGGCACAAGGAGTTTCCCAGAACAGCAGCCACAGCCAGGCTTCCCCCCCAACCCCCACCCGCATCCAGGGGCAGCCTGTCCTAAAGCAGCAAACCCCACCAGTCACATGGAGCTCCCAGATTGGGACAGGTGAGGGACAGTAGCTGAATTCCTCCGCAACAAGTTTCTTGGCCACATGGTTTACCAATGCAGACACAAGGACCTAAAATTTTTTATGGAGTTTCCTTAAATATGATCACAGCGCTCACATACAAAGGTACGTAATTCATCTTTGGGTCCTTGGCATGTGCTTAGGCATTGATGAACTACCTTGTAGAAGCAGAAGATTCGTGGAATTCCTTGGTAACCACAGGTCCGAGGAGCCCCGGACGACCGAAGAGCATGGCCCATGACCCTGACAGGAGCACGAAGGATAGGCCCCCACTTCCCAACCACACCCAACTCGGGCCGTCTCCACTGCTAGATCAGTGATCCAACCCAGGGTTTTTGCAAAATGTCAAATAAACATACTGACTGCTGAGACCAGGCAGTAGCAAAATTGCTAAGCAATCAATCATCGTCCCTGGCCTAACCTCCAGCTGCTGAAGGTCAATGGGTCAGAAAGTTCAGAGGTTTGCACAGTTTCCAACCTTAAGAAAAGTCTGAAAGAAGGGGCGCCTGGGTGGCTCAGTCAGCTGGGCTTCTTTCGGACTTCGGCTCAGGCCAGGATCTCACGGTTCATGGATTTGAGCCCCCATCGGGCTCTATGCTGACAACCTGGAGCCTGGAGCCTGCTTCGGATTCTGTGTCCCCCCATCTCTCTGCCCTCCCTCCACTCACACCCTGTCCTCTCGCTCTCTCAAAAATCAGTAAACATTAAAAAAAACCTTTTTTTTAAATAAAATAAAAAGTCTGAAAGAAGACTGGGGGAGTGGAAACCTCGACACCCAACGGGCCCAGGGAGCCTGTCCAAAGCCACACACAAAGGGAAGGAAAAAGTCTACAAATCAAGCCAGCCAGTGTTCTAAAGCTGCTACTACCTTCACCAAGTCGCTGACAGCTTCACACCAGAGCCGTGCTGGTTGAGGGCTGTGGGCCTGAGGAAGGAGAGGGAGGGCCAGCCAGACCCTGAAAGGGAATCAGGCTGAGAGAGAAAACAAGGAGGCAGGTCTCTGAAAGTGCAGTCATTTGCAACCTCTCTTGCTCCCGTGCACCTGAGAAGAATTTTGAATCTATGTGTGTCCTTTTGCATATATAAGCTCAACATCTCAAATTTTCCACTGTAAGTTTAAATAGTCACAAAGAGTACAGTTTCTGGTATACGGTAAATATGAACTTAACCTATTAAATCATTCTAAGTGTGAATTATTCAGTGGAATATAACTACAACTGCAATTAGACACCCTTGATTTACTTCTCCGACCTAAAATTTTACCCCCCACCCCAATTTTATCCCAATGGAATATATTTTTGCTTTTGAAAGTCTTATTGATACTTATAATTCTCTGCAACATTAAAATTTAATTTTGGTTAAATTTCCTATGTCCATAAGATCTAACACTCTAATTACTATTAGCACATATTTGATTAAAACAACAGAATATAAATACTGACAGTTATCAGATACGGGCAGTTTTGTTAGAAACGCGTCCCGACGAGGGGAAGGGCGCTGGCTCGTGCGTCCAGGGGCGGGTCCCGCTCGCTGTTGCTCAGACACCGGCTGCACCAATTCCATTCCAGTTTTGTGGTAGCAGCGTCTCTGAATCCTCAACCCCCGATTCCACACCAAGAGCCATGTACTGATCTATTATCAAAATGAGTTTTAATGACCAACTCAACTGGTTAAAAGCAAAGACTCAGAAAACTTGTAACTTGCAAAAGGATGGGTTACAGTCATCGGTCACGTTCTCCACGTTATCATTATTTGCAATCATCCCCCTGGGGCCTCAAGATGGTTTTTATGCTCCAGAACCACACGCGGCGCTCTGACCAGGTCAGTGAGGGGTTTGCCTTCCTTTTTGAAGAGTGGGAACAGATTATAAGGGAGCCCTTGAGCCAGGTGCATTCTCAGCTCCATTTTAGGAAGTATCATGGAAGCTGAGGTCCTAAAATTTGATTCCCTTAAAACTATTCTTGCCTGGGTGCCCTGTGGACGCTTCCTATCCCAGGGGTATAGGAGTCCAGACCAACATTGTAAAGACTAACCACATCACCTGAAGGAAGGCGAGGAGGTGGATGTCCCTCTGGTGACAGCATTTCATCCAGACGGCACTGACCAAGAGGACAGTCAGTCCCCCTCGGAGTAGACAATCCAACCTAACAAAGGTTCAAAGTAACATGCTTAGAAGTAACAGTCCTGAGGCTACACCAAAAGGCTGAAGCCATCGGTGAAGGTCCAAGAATGCACCAACCAGAGCTACTTCTCTACATCTACCCCCAAGGCCTGGCCCCATGGAGGCACCTGACCCAGAAGGAGCCAAAGATATTCTCTCTCCTGAAATGTGAGGCTGGTTTCCAGTGACGGGACAACAGGACACATCCTACCGTGTGCAACAAATGAGAAACAGAGAAAGAAAAAGTTACGCGGCCAACAGTGACAGAAACATCAAGCACCTTGATCCCAAAAGTAAGTCTTTATGAGGCCCAGCTCCACTGGGGTTCTGGAAAATCCCTATTTCTGCACTGTCTGGTTTTAATACATTTCTGGGACTTATGATCAGAAAAGGTTTGGCTCACACAGGAGTCAGCAGTCTGTTCCGGAGAAGTCAGCCGCGTGGCCCAATGACATCTACGGCATTATCAAAGGGCACCTGCACATATGTGGGCAAAGTCCCTGAATAGACAGTCCACAAAAAAGAAATAAAGTAACTTTAAAAATGAAACGATTTTAGGGGCACTGAGCTGGCTCAGTCGGTTGGAGTGTGCAACTCTTGATCTCAGATTGGGAGTTCAAGCCCCATGTTGCGTGTACAGATTACTTAAAAATAAGGGGCGCCTGGGTGGCTCAGTCAGTTAAGCATCCAACTCTTGATTTCGGCTCGGGTCATGATCTCATGGTTTGAGTTTGAGTCCCACGTCGGGCTCTGCACTGACAGCAAGAAGCATGCCTGAGATTCTCTCTGCCCCTCTCCCTCCCTCCCTCACTCTATCTCAAAATAAATAAATGAACAAAAAACAAAAAATAAAAAATAAAAATAAAACCTTGGGCACCTGGGTGGCTCAGTTAAGCGTCTGCCCCTTGACTGCAGCTCAAGTCATGATCTCATGGTTTGTGAGTTCAAGCCCCACATCGGGCTCTGTGTGGACAGCAAGGAGCCTGCTTGGGATTCTCTCTCTCCTTCTCTCTCTACTCCTCCCCTGCTCGTTTTTTTCTCTCAAAATAAATAAACTTAAAAAAAAAAAGGATTTTAAAAATTAAAAATAAATTTTAAATGAAAGGTAGTTCAACATCACTAATTACAATAGAAAGACAATGCAAACCAAAGAAATGTTATCGCTTACCAGGATGGCAAAGATAAAATTTGATACAGCATTTTGCTGGCGAAAGGGAGGAGCGAGGAACGGGCGCCCTCACCACAGCTAAACGGGAACGTGTATCAGCACCATTGTTAGTAAGGAGGAGCTTATCAAAATTAAAAACCACATCCCTTTTGCCTTACGGTCTCACTTTTAGAAATTATCCTGGGGCGCCTGAGTGGCTCAGTTGGTAAAGCGTCCAACTTCGGCTCAGGTCATGATCTCACGGTTTGTGAGTTCAAGCCCCGCGTTGGGCTCTGTGCTGACAGCTCCGGAGCCTGGAGCCTGCTTCCGGTTCTGTGTCCCTCTCACTCTGCCCCTCTCTAGCTCATGCTCTTTCTCTCTCAAGAATAAACAACACATTAAAAAAATATTTAGAAATTATCCTACAAATACATTCAACGATATGTATAAGGAGATGGAAAGATTATATATTAAAGCAGTGTTTACAAAAGCAAAACACTTAAGACTAAATACCCATCAAAAGGAGACTCACTAAATAAACTATGGTGTATTCATAAAACAGAATATAATTCAGAAAAATGAGGCAGAGAACAAGTTCCAGACTACGACTGACTAGTAGGAATGTATAGTACCATTTAGGCAAAAATAAAACAGGCAGAGAAGGAAAATGCATCCAGATATAAAAATAGAACGTATCTGAAAGTAAACAGAGGAAACTAGGGTAGAGAAAAAAAACAAGGTAACCGCAGAAAGCATCTTGTGTGTGAGAACGTAAAGAAATACTCGGTCACTGACGGGGCATGTCAATAGGACACAGAGGCCGAATCTGGGCTGAATTTAAGCACAGGGATGAAGGACAGGGATGGTTATTACATTGAATGAGGAAATTACACTAAAACTTCTTAAAGGAGTAGGGGTAACCCGGCTGCACAGGAAAAGGTCAGCAGCGTAGAAGGAATGAGAGAACACAGAATTGCTTTTTTACAACCACCTTAGCAATAAACGATTCAGTCAAGAATCACCAAGGACTCCTCCCCTGGGTACGACACTGCCAAGGACAGGCTATTTCCAGTCTCAAATACCACCCCACAGTGGAATCGTGGGGTAATTCACTGATTAGTTACAAAGGGAAAGGGTATCTTACCAGGGAGAAATCTGGCAGACAACAGCTGAATTAAGTTATCTCAACTTCAAATTGCCAATAATGGGACAAACTGGTATACAGTAAGAATACCACTTCGAAAAAAAAAAAAAAAGAATACCACTTCGTATACAAAGAATTCCTGACAAGTATGTTTTAACTTCGACCCAATCATAAGGAGACAAGGAGACAAATCCAAGTTGAAGGATGTTCTGCAAAATGCCCTGAACTCTTCAAACTCTTCAATGAAGGACACTGGGGACTACCCTGGATTAAAAAAAGACTAAAGGGACATGACAATTAAATACACTGTGTGATCCCTGAGTGGGTCCTGGAACTAAAACAAAAACAAAAGTCAACCAGCACTGCTGGTGGGAATGTAAAATGATAAAGCTGATTTAGGAAGTCTGGCAATTCTTTGAAAAATTAAACATGGAGTTACCATATGACCAAGCGATTCCACTCCTAGGCACATCCTAGGCATGTACCCAAGAGGCATGTACCCAGGCCCATTCAAACACACATATATCAACTTCCATTGAAGCATATTCGTAGTAGCCAAAAAGTGGAATAACCCGAATCCATCAACTGACGAATGGATAAGCAAAATGTAGTTATCTATACAAGGAAACATTATTTAGCCATAAAAAGGAATGAAATATTGACACATGCTACAACACGGGTGAACCTCAAAATCATTACATTGAGAGAAATCAGTCACAGAAGATCACACATTAAATGTGTGATTAAATGATATTTATGGGGCACCTGGGTGGCTCCGTTGGTTAAGTGTCTGACTTTTGATTTCGGCTCAGGTCATTATTTCACAGGTTCGTGAGATCGAGCCCCCTGTCGGGCTCTACACGCTGACGGTGTGGAGCCTTCTTGGGATTCTCTATCGCTTTCTGCCCCTCTTGTGCGCTCTTTCTCAAGAAAAAAAAAAAAGAAAAAAGAAAAAAATTGGTATTAAATGAAATGCTCAGAAAAGATAAATCTATGGAGACAGAAAGTAGATCAGCGGTTGCCCATGGCTTGGAGGTGGGATGAGGAAGATGAACGGCTAACAGGCACAGAACTTCCTCTTAGGGTAAGGAAAATATTTTAAAATGGATTGTGGTGATAGTTCCACAACTCTGTATACAATAAAAACCACTGAATTGTACACTTTATTTTTTTTAAAGATTTTTTAATGTTTATTTATTTTTGAGAGACAGAGAGACAAAGCATGAGTGTGGAAGGAGCAGAGAGAGAGGGAGACACACAATTGGAAGTAGGCTCCAGGCTCTGAGCTGTCAGCACAGAGCCCGACATGGGGCTCGAACTCATGAAACATGAGAACATGACCTGAGCCAAAGTCCGATGCTTAACTGACTGAGCCACCCAGGTGCCCCTGAATTGTACACTTTAAATTTTTTTTGAGAGAGAGAGCAAGTGCACGTGCGCAGAAGCAGCGGGGAGGGGCAGAAGTGGGGAGAGAAAGAGAAATCTAAGCAGGCTCCATGCTCAGCGTGCCCCAAAGGGGGCTTGATCCCTAAGACCGTGCGATCGTGACCTAACATGAAATGAAGAGTGGGACGCTTGGAGAGCCTGGGTGGCTCAGTTAAGCGTCCAACTTCTACTCAGGTCATGATCTCACCGTTCAGGGGTTCAAACCCCGCATCAGGGTCTGTGTTGACAGCTCAGAACCTGGAGCCTGCTTCTCTCTCAAAAATAAGTCAACATTTAAAAAAAAAAATAGAGTCAGACACTCAACCGAGCCACCCTGGCACCACTGAATTGTACACTTTAAATAGATGAATTGTATGGTATCCCAATTATAAAGGATAAATCACAATTATAAAGGATAAATCATTGTGATACCTGGGGAAATTTAAATATAGAATATATATTAAATAGCATTGTTAACAATGTTAAATTGAATGTGACAACTGTATTATGATCATGAAGGAGAATGTCCTTATTCTTAGGAGATACTGCCTAAAGTAATTATGGCTGAATTATCATAATTGCATGGCTTAATCTTAAATGATTCAGCAAAAAACAAATGTGTTTACATACAATCATTGTGTGCCTGCGTTTGTGAGAGAGCAAGAAAAGGCAAAGGTGGCAATATACTGCTAAGTGAAGGACATACTGTGTATACCATGCTATTCTTATAATCTTTCTGTAGTCTGAAATTTTTCAAATTAGAAACTTGGGCGAAATACCAGAGAAGAATACAGTTTAGATCTGTATAGACAAATAAGGGCTTCCGAGCCGGTGAGGATGCTAGCGAGTGTTTACTTAATCCTTAGTAAAAGGTCACTCTTCTTTGCCATGGCAAGATACAAACTACCACTGTCTATAAAATCCCACCTTTCCTCAGCATTAATACAGGGTAGGTGCAGTCTACCAACTGTGACAACACAGGAAATTAATGTCTGTCTGTTTTGGGCACATTTCAGGAAGGGGCAAGCTGGTGTCTTACAAGGAACCATATGGTAATCATCAATATGCCGCTGGCCTATTACTTACTTTGACGAACTATTTTGTAAAGATTATCTGGTGCCCAATTAAAAAGAGAGAAATTAGACTCAGGTTTAAGATGCCTCTGGTTTTCCGAAAGTATTCTGAAAGGTCATTCAAAAGGACTTCAAAATTTAGATTTTTCATTCATGTATTTATTCCACATTCAAAATAAATCACAATTTAAAGCCATAACATTTTGAAAAGGTAAAGGAGAATCGGTGTCACAGCTGCATGAATAAAACACACTGGTCTACAGCGTAACACTAAACAGGTGTTCTCTGTTCCCAAGGTGGAATAAATACATAACAATTACACATAAAATTTCACTAAAGATCTGAGATGAGGCAAAATAATCCTTGGAAACACACTGCCCGACGAACAGAGGCAGGTTACAAATAATTCTTCTTAACATTTTATCACAAGAAGGAAAAAATCCCCAAGGTGTCTACTAACTCAAACCCCCACTGCATGCTCCTGGCCTTGGCTTCTGCCTTCCTTCCTCAGTCACATCCAAATCCAGGAAGGCTTCTGCACCCCATGCTCAGAAACACCAGCGTAAGTCCCTAAGGACCTCAGCAGACTGCTGTTAACGAGCCTGTGTGCAACCCTCCCCCAGGACCCCCGGGGAAATCAGGAGCTCAAAGAGCAGCAGCGTTTCTTTAAACAACAGTCTTCGCTATCCAGCGAGCTCTCATGGACCACGTGCATCTCATAAACAAACCAAAACATTGCCTTAATATCTTTCTATTTTTCTGGGAAAATGTTAAGTAAACCATTCAAGTAAAAAAGAAAATGTCTGCAGAGTAATGAAAAATGAAAATTCAAAGGGTTTATGCCAAAACGCAAACCGGTCCGCTGCAGCCTAACTCATTTGTTTCTGGGCTGCGAAGCCATGTAGAGCGCAATCAGGCAGTAGATGGTCCCTCCCACCGTCAGCGCCATGGTGGTCCGGTAGAGCATTTGGTCAGGCAGGCCTCGTTTCAGGTGGATGGGCACGCCGTCGGACTTCTGGGAAGCGAGATTTATCAAGGACGTGGTTAATGAAAAGATTTTACAGTTTAGGCTATAAAGAACAAAGGTCTTTATAACTTAGCCGTCAACACGCTGCAGTGGAAAAAACCCTAACCCATTAGAATCCTGACTGAAACAGTGGTGTACGTTTTCTTAAATATGCAGCTAAAGCTTGTATGGCCAAAGTCATTCTCCAAAATGGGGCCTCAGAACATGTGTGCAACTAATTCCAAGTTTCTAAGGAATTTATCGTGTACTGCCTAACTAGGCCAGTAGCACTGGTGGATTTCTCTGAAAGGCAAAAGTAATCCACAGCTAAACGACCACAGGCACAAGACATGCTCCACATTTAGTCTGACTTCCGGTCATTCGTCAGTGATGTCTGAGCACACTGGGTCAATTGTAGGCTCAAGTCCATGTTGTATCAACCTCTTTCCATTAAGCTGGTAAACCCTTGTTTTAAAAAAAAAAAAAAAAAAAAAAAAAGGCTGGGGGAGGCCTGGGTGGCTCAGTCAGTTAAGCGTCCGACTTCGGCTCAGGTCATGATCTCACAGTTTGTGAGTTCAAGCCCCACATCAGGCTCTCTGCTGACAGCTCAGAGCCTGGAGCTGCTTTGGCTTCTGTGTCTCCCTCTCTCTCTCTGCCCCTCCCCTGCTCTCACTTGTTCTCTCTCTCTCTCTCTGAAAAATAATAAAACATTAGAAAAAATTTTTTAAAAATAAAAAAAAATAAAAGACTCTAGGGGCACCCGGCTGGTAGAGCAGGCAACTCTTGATCTCAGGGTCAGGAGTTCAAACCCCACAATGGGCCCGGAGTCTACTAAAAATAATAAAAAAATAGTAAGAGATATTCCATAAAATGTTTAATCCATTATTTTGCAGTCTCCAAAATCCCTCCCCCACTAAAACTCAAGACTCCAAATGCCCAATCAAGTCTTATTTATCAGATATTAAGGGGTTAACCTGACCAAAAGTCCCCAAGCCAGTCCTGAATTTGCACAGATTTCTGAGGATAGGGAAGCGAGCTTCTGGCAACAGCAGTAACACATACTCACTCCCACAGCACCAGAGATGCAGCTGGGCCACTGACCTCTCAATTATCTGGTATGTAGATTAACATTAATAATATTCTAAAATCCAATTCTGGCTTCTCTCTGTTGATGAGCAAACCTAAGAGAGCCTTTCCTACTTCTAACAGCTCAGTGAATTTTAATATCAAGCAAGCAAAAACAATTAGAAAACTCGTTGTCAAAATAACAAGTCACTCTGTAGTGTCTGCGCCACTGTTTTCTCTCACCTGGAAAAGCTTCTGCAGCTCGGGAACTTTGTTTTTCCCAGCATAATCATATGCAGTAAAATCAGAACTCAGTTTGGTGGGTGTAGCAAATATGATGGGTGGTGCTTCTGTGGAAACCACAGGCCTTAATCCCTGTAGGAAAAAGGGAAATGTCAGGTTGAAAGCATGTCTGGGCATATGAACAACCTTTCAACGAGCAGACCATCTGGAATCATGGAGGCAGTCATGAGGGAAAGAAAGGCTCTCCAAGTCTGCATTATAGGGCCTTTAATTTTAAGATTTAAAGTCCTAAAACTTTTAACAAAACTTTCCCACAGCAAACCCATCAAGAATTCCCTGCCATTAAGATGGGGGTTTGAGGTGAGGAAGAGAGAAGCAAATAATCACAAAAGCCCAACCTGAGCTTCCAGAAACACCTATTATGTCTACCTTCCTATCAAATCAATAGAATATTATTTTAAATTTTATGTTTATTTTTGAGAGAGAGACAGAAAGAGAGAACTAGGGAGGGGCAGAGAGAAAGAGAGACATAGAATCCAAAGCCGGCTCCAGGCTCTGAGCTGCCAGCAGAGCCCAACATGGGGCTCAAACTCATGAACGATGAGATCATAATCTGAGCCGACGTCGGATGCTTAACCGACTGAGCCACCCAGGCGCCCCGCTCAATAAAACATTTTTAATCTGTATGAACTTTAGGCTCCATTTCAAAAGGGACATGGCTGTCCCTTTTCTCCTCTGGATGAGTTGATGTACTAACATGGTATTTCTAACCCCAGGGTGGACAGACTTCAGAAACTTTCCAGACACACAGTAAAGAAATAGCTCAATTCGGAAGAGCCTGCAATGCCAAGAGACTTGTCTTTCAGGACCAGAAAACAAATAAAAAAATTAGAGCAATTAAACTTTCCGGCATTAATAAACCCATAAGTTTAAAAACACATATGGGGGCGCCTGGGTGGCTCAGTCGGTAGAGCGTCCGACTTCGGCTCAGGTCATGATCTCGCGGTCTGTGAGTTCGAGCCCCGCATCGGGCTCTGTGCCGACAGCTCAGAGCCTGGAGCCTGCTTCGGATTCTGTGTCTCCCTCTCTCTCTGCCCCTCCCCGCTCATGCTCTGTCTCTGTCTCAAAAATAAATAAACATTTAAAAAAAAAAAAAAAAAAAAATTTAAAAACACATATGGTAAAACTTAAGGAAACTTCACTGTTCTCATCTGTGTCATGCATACAAAAGTAACAGTATCTACCAGTGGAAAAAAAACAGCATGAGATAATAAATATGTGCCTAATATTGGATATTTATACTCAGTAAATGTAAACAGAAGGAGACTTGGGAGCTAACACAGGTTTGCTATTAGCAACTCCCTGAGCCACATGGATAGAAGGACCCACAGGCTTAAAAAGAACCTAAAGGGGGAGAAAAATGAAGTACTGTTACAGGCTATGCCAAGTAAAAGAAGCTAATCAAAAGACCACAGATTATATGATCCCATTCATATGAAAGTCCAGAACAAGAAAACCTGCAAAAACAGAAAGTAGATAAGCAGCTGCTTAGGGTTGGGGGATGAGCAAAGGGGTGATAACTGCGGGTACAGGTTTCTTCTTGAGGGGATGAAAATGCTCTAAAATTAATGTGGTAATGGTTGCACGTGGTCTATTAACACACTAAAAAACACTGGGTTGCACACTTTAAATGAGTGAATGTATGGTATGTGAATTATATCTCAATAAAGCTATTAAAAAAAAAAAAGGAACCCAAGGGAAACTCTGGCTTTGTATCTGATGGAGGAAATCTACAATGGCAAATATATATAAAGATGATTCTCCAAAATAATCTGCAGATTAAGATAGGAGCTAAGAGTTACAGAACAATACAATCACATCCTTTTATATTAAATTCTAACTACAAAAAATAAAAATTTAAAGTTAGGAAACAGAGTTCAAGCCCAGTCTCTTCTATTTTACAGATGGAGGAGGAAACTCTTTGCTCAAATTAACACAGTTGTCAGACCACTGGTTCTTGATCTCTTCAAAGAAATATAAATTCACCTATAACTGACAAGACCTATTCACAGATCATACACTGAAAGCCTCAATGATACTCCCACCAGGTAAGCATGACCAACAGGGCAACAAAAAAGTATTAAAGCAAACTTGGTTTTGGTCCAAGATGGCAGCACAGAAAGACCCTGAACTCTCCTCCTCCCAGGAACACACCAAATCTACACCTACATAGAGACCAATTCCTCCTGAATAAGAACTGCAGGCTGATTAAACAGCTTCCACACAATGAAGGATAGTAGGACCACACAGAACAGCAGGCGACAGAGATGCAGGGTAACAACAGGAAACTAACAACAGGAATCCCACCCTGATACGAGGAACCGCAGTAGGGAGGGACAGCACGGACAGGCCTACACACACGGATGGCCATGACAACCTGGGCCATGGCAAAAAAACCACAACAGTATAAACGGCAAATAGACTATAAGTGAAGGAAATCCATTTATTAACCCCCAGAGCAACTACTAAATGGTAGGAGAACTGTTAGAACTCTCTCTGGTTAGAAGGTGCTAGCAAGCACCACTGTTTATGTTCTCCTTTCTACCTTGATAGTGCAGAGAGGAGCAGTCACTCTAGCCAGCCTGCACCCTATAGCCCCAGCCCCTAGACTACACGCCAGCTCCAAGTGTCCCCCACCACATGCACCTGCCTCACCTGCCACTGTCCCACCAAGGCTACCCTAGCCCACACCAACTACTACTAGCTATCTCACCAAGGTGGCCCAGGCAAGAAGCACCCGGGGACACCCCCGGCCTGCATCTGCTTCAGCTCCAGCCATCCAGCCAGGGCACTTCCTATCCAGAGCATCCCAGCCCATACCTGCCCCAGCTCCAGCCATCCCACCAGGGAGGCCCAGGGTGGAGAGCCTGAGGACAACCCAGCCTGAGCCTGACCCAGCTCCTGCTGTCCCAGTAGGGCAGTGCGGGAACCAAGCACTCCTGACCACCTGGTCTGAACTCACCCCAGCTCCCACCATCCCACAGGGCAGACCCAGAGAATGTGCCCTCAGCCTGGACCCACTACGGCTCTAGCCAAACAAAGCCACCAGTCACACATGGTCTGCACAAGGAACATTCCTACACAAGGCCACCCCTTCAAGTCTGGGGAAGGTAACTGTTTCACTAATTCATAGAAACAAACCCAGAAAGTCAAACAATATGAGAAAAAATGAATACATCCCAAAGAAAAGAATAAAACTTCAGAAAAAGAACACCCCGCCCCCCGCCAAAAAAAAATGGAGATAAGCAATCTACCTGATAGAGTTCAAAGCAATGGTCATAAAGATCCTCACCAGAACTGAGAGAAGAGTTTAAGAGAACTCAATGAAGAAATAAAAACAAAAGACCAATCAGCATTGAAAAATACAGTAACTGAAATGAAAAACACATTAGAAGGAATCAACAGCAGATTAAAAGATACAGATAAACAGATCAGCAATCTGGAAGACAGTGTAATAGGAAGCACCCAAGCTGAACAGCAAAAAGAAAGAAGAATAAGAAAAAATGAAGATGGGGCACCTGGTGGCTCAGTCGGTTGAGCACCTGACTTCGGCTCAGGTCATGATCTCGTGGTTCACAAGCTCAAGCCCAGCAACAGGCTCTATGGTGACAGCTCACAGCCTGGAGCCCACTTCAAATTCTGTGGCTCTCTCTCTGTCCCTCCCCAGCTCACTCTCTCAAAAATAAATAAAAACATTAAAAAATAAAAGAAAAAAAAATGTGGGTAAGGGAACCCATAGGACAATATCAAGTGTACTAATATTCACATTATAGGGGTCCCAGAAGGAAAAGAGAGAAAGGGGCAGAAAACTTATTTGAAGAAATAACAGCTGAAAACTTCTCCAACCTGGGAAAAGCAGACATCTAGGTTCAGGAAGCAGAGAAAGCCCCAAGCAAGATGAACCCAAGAAGGTCCATACAACCAAAAAGTCAAAGATTAAACAGAATCATAAAAGCAGCAAGAGATAAGCAACTAATTATGTACAAAGAAAACCCAATAATGTTATCAGCTGATTTTCCAGCAAAAAAACGGCGCAGGCCAGAAAGGAGTGGCACAATATATGCAAGGCATTGAAAGGAAAACACCTACACACAAGAATGCTGTACCTGATAAGATTATCATTCAGAAATGAAGGACAAATAAGAGTTTCCCAGACAAAATAAGTTCATCACCACTTAACTAACCTTAGAAGAAATGTTAAAGGGACTTTAAGTGGAAAAGAAAAGGCCATAACTGAAAGGCAATTATGAAAGGAAAAAAATTTCACCAGTAAAAACAAACATCTATTAATGGCAGTAAATCAATCACTTATAAAACTAGTATGGGGGCGCCTGGGTGGCTCAGTCAGTTAAGCATCTGACTTCAGCTCAGGTCATGATCTCATGTTTCATGAGTTCGGGCCCCGTGTTGGGCTCTGTGCTGACAGCTCAGAGCCTGGAGCCTGCTTCTGATTCTGTGCCTCCCTCTCTCTCTCTGCCTTTCCCCTCCTCACATTCTGGCTCTCAAAAATAAATTAAAAACTTAAAAAAAAAAAACTAGTATGAAAATTAAAAGACAAGAGTAGTAAAATCAATTACATCTAAAAAATTTGCTGAGGGGTGCCTGCGTGGCTCAGTTAAGTGTCCAAGTCTTGATTTTGGCCCAGGTCATGATCTCACAACTCGTGGGATCAATCCCCATGATGGGCTCTGCGCTGATGGTGTGAAGGCTGCTTGGGATTCTCTCTCTACCTCTCTCTGCCTCCCCCCTGCTCCTGCTCATGCTCTCTCTCAAAATAAGTAAGTATTAATAAAAAATTCACTGGGGCACCTGGGTGGCTCAGTCAGTTCAGTGTCCAACTTCAGCTCAGGTCATGATCTCACCGTTCATGGATTTGAGCTCTGCATCAGGCTCAGAGCCTGCTTCAGATTCTGTGTCTCCCTCTCTCTCTCTGCCCCTCCCCTGTTCGCACTGTTTCTAATCCAAAAATAAACATTAAAAAAAATTTTTTTAATTCATCGAGATTCACAAAATAAAAATGTAAAATATGACATTATACACATAAAACATGGGAGAGGGAGGGTTTATTATGCAGTGCTTTCAGAATGTGTTTGAACTTAAGCAACCATCAAGTTAATATAGACTGCTGTATACATAGAATGTTATATATGAACCTCATGCTAACCATATACCTATAAAAACCTATAAAAAGGGGCTCTTGGGTGGCTCAGTCGGTTGAGTGTCCGACTTCGGCTCAGGTCATGATCTCAGTCTGTGAGTTCGGGCCCCACATTGGGCTCTGTGCGGACAGTTCAGAGCCTAGAGCCTGCTTTGGATTCTGTGTCTCCCACTCTCTCTGTCCCTCCCCTGCTCATGCTTTGTCTCTCCTGCTCTCAAAGATAAATAAAACATTAAAAAAAAAAAACCTATAAAAAATCCACAAAGAATGAAAAGAAAGGAATCCAAGCAAAAATACTAAAGTCATCAATTACAAGGGAAGAAAGCAAGTAGAAGAAACAGAAAACCTATAAAAACAATGAGAAAACAATTGACAAAATAGCAATAAGCACAAACCTGTCTATTATTACTTTTTAATTTTTTTTAATGTTTATTTATTTTTGAGAGAGATAGGCCAAGTGTGAGCAGGGGAGGGGCTGAGAGAGAGGGAGACACAGAATCCAAAGCAGGCTCCGGGCTCTGAGCTGTCAGCACAGAGCCCGACATGGGGCTCCAACTCAAGAGCTGTGAGATCATGACCGAGCCGAAGTCAGAGCCACCCAGACGCCCCTATTATTACTTTAAATGTAAATGGTTGGGGCACCTGGGTGGCTCAGTCGGTTAAGCGGCTGACTTCGGCTCAGGTCATGATCTCACAGTCTGTGAGTTCGAGCCCCGCGTCGGGCTCTGTACTGACAGCTCAGGCCTGTAGCCTGCTTCAGATTCTGTGTCTCCCTCTCTCTCTGCCCTTCCCCTGCTCATGCTTGGTCTCTATGTCTCTCAAAAATAAATAAACGTTAAAAAAAATAAAAAAATAAATGTAAATGGTCTAAATAAATACTCCCATCAAAAGACAAGGGTGACTCATGGATAAAAAACAAGACCCATCTATATGCTGCCTACCAGAAGCTCTTTCAGTCCTAACAACACATACAAACTGAAAGTTAAGGGACATAAAATATACATATATATTCCACATAAATGGAAGCAAAAATAAAGCTGGGATAGCAAAACTTATGTCAGACAAAGTAGAATTTAAAACAAAGACAGTAAAAGGGCACCTGGGTGGCTCAATCGGTTAAGCATCCAACTTCAGCTCAGGTCATGATCTCACAGTCAGTGAATGCGAGCCCCTTGTCGAGCTCTGTGCTGACAGCTCAGAGCCTAGAGCCTGCTTCAGACTCTGTCTCCCTCTCTCTGCCCCTCCCCCACTACTGTGGGCGCACGCGCACGCTCTCTCTCTCAAAAATCAACATTAAAAGAATTTTTAAACAAAAACTCTAACAAGAGACAAAGAAGGGCATTATATAAAGGGATTAATTCAACAAGATGATATAACTACTGTAAATATCTACCTATGCACACAACACAGGGGCACTTAAATATACAAAGCAAATATTAATAGGCACAAAGGGAGAAATTCACAGTAACACAGTAACAGGGGACTTTAACAACCCACTTACATCAATGGACAAAGCATCCAGACATAAAAATCAATATGGCTTTGAACATTAGACCAAAAAGACCTAGTGGATATATAGAGAGAATATTCCATCCCAAAACAGCAGAACATACATTCTTTTCAAGTACACGTGGAACATTCTCCAGGACAGATAACATAGAGGCCACAAAACAAGTCTCAACTAATTAAAAAAGACAGAGTATCTTCTCCAACCACAATGGTATAAAACCAGAAATCAATTACAGGGAAAAAAACTGGAAAAAAACCACAAACACATGGAGGATAAACAACATGCTCCTAAACAACCCATGGGTCAAAGAAGAAATCAAAAAAGAAATTTAAAAATCCATGGAGAAATGAAAATGGCAACAATGTTCAAAATCTTTGGGCTACAAAGAAAGCAGTTCTAAGAGGGAGGTTTATAGCAATACAGGTCTAACACAAGAAACAAGAAAAATCTCAAACAATCTTAACTTTACACCTAAAGAACTAGAAAAAGAACAAAGACCAAAGTTAGTAGAAAGAAGAAAATAACAATTATAGTAGAACTAAGTTAAACAGAGACTAATAGAGAAATAAGTGAAATGGGGACTAAAAGAAGACCAATGAAACTAAGAGCTGGTTCTTCAAAAAGATAAACAAATTGATAAACCTTTACTTGGATCTATCGAGAAAAAAAGAGAACTCAAACAAAATTACAAATAGAAGTTACAACTGATACCACAGAAATACAAAAGGATTATAAGAGACTACTATGAAAATTATATGCCAACAAATTGGACAACTTAGAAGAAATGGATAAATTCCTACAAACACACAATTCTTCCAAGACTGAATCAGGAAGAAACAGAAAATCTGAGCAGACCTATTACTGTAATAAATCTGTAATAAAAAAACTCCGAAGAAACTCCGAAGAAAGTGAAAAGGGAACCTATAACAAAAAAAACTCCCAAGAAAGAAATGCCCAGGACCACATGCTTCACAAGTAAATTCTACTAAATATTTAAAGAAGAGTTAACACCTATCCTTTTCAAAGGATTCCAAAAACAGAAGAGGAAGAAACTCTTCCAAATTCATTCTACAAAGCCAGCATATGCTGATAACAAAGCCAAAGATGAATATATATATATATATATATATAATGAATATATATACACATATATATATATATATATATATATATATATCACCTCTGATGAACACAGATGCAAAAAATACTCCACAAAATTAGCAAACTAAATTCAAGAATACATTAAAAAAGATCGACATGATCAACTGGGATTTACTCCACGATGCAAGACTGGTTTCATATCCACAAATCAATCAACATGATATACAACATGAACAAAATGAAGGATAAAAATCACATGATCACCTCAACTGAGAAAAAAATCTGACAAAATTCAACACCCATTCATGATAAAAACTCTCAATGAAGTGGGTTTAGAAGGAACATACCTCCACATAATAAAGACCATATATAACAAATCCACAGCTAACATCACACTCAATGGTGAAAAGTAAAAGCTTTTTCTCTAAGATCAGGAACATGAATGACAAGGATGTCCATTTTCACTTTTATTCAACACAGTACTGAAAGTTCTAGCCACAGTAATCAGACAAGAAAAAGAAAACACATCCTGATTGGTAAGGAAGAAGTAAAAACTTTCGCTATGTGCAGCTGACATGTCTTATATTATATATAAGAAAACCCTAGGGGCACGTGGATGGCTCCGTCAGTTGAGCGTCTGACTCTCGATTTCAGCTCAAGTCAGGATCCCAGGTTGTGGGATTGAGCCTTGCTTAAGATTCTCCCCCTCTGCCCCTCTCTCCTGTTCAAGTTCTCTCTCTAAAAATAAAAAAATAAGGAAAAAGGAAAAGAAAACCCTAAAGCTCAACCAAAAAACTATTACAATACATGAATTCAGTAAAGTTGCCAGATACAAAATTAATAAAAAGAAACCTGTGGCATTTTGATATATACTAATAATGAAGCAGAAAGAGATTAAGGTAACAATCCCAATTACAACTGCATCAAAAAGAATAAAATATCTAAGGAATAAATTTAACCAAGGAGGTGAAAGACCTGTACTTTGAAAACTATTAAGATGATGATGAAAGAAACTGAAGACACGAATAAATGGAAAAATATACCAGGCTCATTAACTAGAAGAATTCATACTATTAAAATGCCCATATTACCCAAAGTAACCTACAGATTCAATGCAATCTCTATCAAAATACCAATTAGATTTTTCACAGACCTAGAATAATCCTAAAATTTGTATGGAACCACAAAAGATCCCAAATCGCCAAAACAATCTTGAGAAAGAACAAAGCTAACGTTATCACAATGTCCAATTTCAAGATATACTAAAAGCTACAGTAATCAAAACAGTATGGTACTAGCACTAAAAAACAGAATAGAGAGCCCAGAAAAAAAATCACACTTACATAGTCAACCCTACAACAAAGGAGACAAAAATACACAATGGGGAAATGGCATTCTCTTCATTAATAGTGCTGGTAAAACTGGACGGCGACAGGCAAAAGAATGAAACTGGGGGCACCTGACTGGCTCAGTGGCAGAGCATGTGACTCTTGATTCTAGGGTCGTGAGTTCAAGACCCATATTGGGCACAGAGCTTACTTTAAAAATAGTAATAATAATACTTTTGACTTTTGCCTTAGAGAAGGTGAAGGTGCAACTGTCTTTGGTCATCCCAAATCCAGGTTCATCCAACACCAGCCACCTCCACCATGCCACCTAAATTCAACCCTAATGAGATCAAAGCCATATACTGAGGTGCACCGGGTGGGGAAGTTGGTGCTATGCCTGCCCAGGCCCATAAGATCGGCTCCCTGAGTCTGACTCCAAAAAAGGATGGTGATGACATAGCCAAGGCAACTGGTGATTGGAAGGATCTAGGACTACTGTGAAACTGACCATTCAGAACAGATAAGCCCGGATTAAAGTGAGACCTTCTTGCCTCTGCTGATTGTCAAAGCCCTCAAGAAACCACCATGAGACCGAAAGAAGCAGAGAACCATTGAAGCAGAGTGGAAATATCACTTCCCAGAAGTCAACACTGCCGGACAAATGTGGCACCAATCTTTAGCCAGAGAACTCTCTGAAACCATTAAAGAGATCTTGGAAACTGTCCAGTCTGTGGGCTGCAATGTTGATAGCCACCACCCTCATGACATCACAGATGACATCAATTATGGTGCAGGAGAATGCCCTCCTAAGAACTAAGAAGGGGAATATTTCAATAAAGAACCATTTGACAACCAAAAAGAAAAAGAATGAAACTGGACTTTTATTACGCATGCACAAAAATAAATTCAAAATGAATTAAAATTTAAATGTAAGTCATAATTCCTAATAAGAAAACATACACAGTAATCTCTTGGACATCAGCCTTAACAATATTCTTCTGATTCCATCTCCTCAGGTAAGGGGCACAAACGCAAAAATAAACTGGCACTACATCAAACTAAAAACTTTTTGCCCAGTGAAGGAAACCAACAAAACTAAAAGGCAACCTACTGAATGGGAGAAGATATGTGCAAATGATACATCCAAGAAGGGTGTTTTTTTTTTTAATTTTCTTTTTTTAACATTTATTTATTTTTTGAGAGACAGAGAGAGAGCGCATGAGCAGGGGAGGGACAGAGAGAAAGAGAGAGACAGAGAGACAGAGACACGAGAGACACAGAGAAAGGGACAGAGAGAGGGGGACAGAGAGAGGGAGACAGAGAGAGGGAGACAGAGAGAGGGAGACAGAGAGAGGGAGACAGAGAGAGGGAGACAGAGAGAGGGAGACAGAGAGAGGGAGACAGAGAGAGGGAGACAGAGAGTGAGTCACAGATTCGGAAGCAGGCTCAAAGCTCTGAGCTGTCAGCACAGAGCCCGACATGAGGGCTCAAATCCATGAACTGTGAGATCATGGCCTGAGCCGAGGTCAGAGGCTTAACAGACTGAGCCACCCAGGTGCCCTTGAGAGACTTGAGTTTCTAAGTATTCCACTACCCCACACAACTACTGCCCCTCTCAACTACTGCTTAAAAGCAACAATTGATTTAAAGTTTGGTAAGTAAGCCGCTAGTCTAAATTTAGTATATAATACACCCAGACTCACAAGGATTCACAAGGATAAAGACTGAAATAAGAAAACTAAAAAGGATCACTCTTTGAACTGAAAATTTTAACATGCTCCCTAATTCTGTGAGCTTTGTATTTTCTCCTGTGAGGATTTCTCCTTGAATGCAAAAATTTAAAAACTCTTTATACCAAGCATCTCCAAAAATGGTTTAAAATTAAATTCTTGTTTTGACAGGACTAATGTGAGAGCATTTTTAGAAAGGATTATACCTAATTGCTCAGTGTTTGTTTACCCATCAAGTGATTCAGAACTATAGCAGCTTTTGAAAAATATCTGAAAACAGGAGTTATCAACCATCTAAATGGTTTTAAGTAATTCTGTATTTCCATTTAGAATACTGTAAAAGTTTGGAATATAGAATTTTAAAATTACCTATAATCCCAATACCTTATCCCATCAACCATTAGGAATTATATATTCTCCTCCAATCTTTCTTCATATGCGTATTTTAACATCATAAAATTCTGTTCTGTTTTTTTCATTTAATAAGCATTTCTTCTCAGAATCCTACAAAACTTTCATGAATAAATTTACTCTTCACATCAACCCTGCAGATAAGGTATTATCACCACGTTACAGATGATTAAAACGAAGCTCAGAGACTTCATGAGGAAGATGGGATTCAAACCCACACACTTTCATTACACCATACAATCAATAATTAACTGTCCTGGCCCCACCAATAAAAGGAATGGATAGTCATCTATCCATCATTAAACCTAACAATTTAAGAGCAGTCCATGTTTCCAATGTTTCACGGAAGCTAGACAGGATGGAGCCTGGGTTTCTCAAGAGTGGTCTTAACTGAGAAGCTGTATTCACAGGAAGGCATCTAAAGCAAATCCCCTCATGTATGCCTCTTCCGGGGTTGCAGCTGTCCCCACATAGAATCATGAGCCTCCCCGCCTTGATAACTGACAATGGCATAGCATACTTAGAGGTTTTCTAATCGAAATCCTTGGAATCATTCTTAATTCTACACATACATTGTAAATCCTTTTGGCTCTACCTTCAAAATCTATTCAGAACCTGACCACTTCTCACCCATCTCCACCAATTCGTGTGCTGGTCCAAACCCCTGGATTTTTTTTTTTTTTTTTTTTTTTTAAGTTTAGAGAGAACACAACCAAGGGAGGAGCAGACAAAGTGGAAGATCATGACCTGAGCCCATATCAAGCATCGAAGGCTCAACCAACTGAGCCACCCAGGTGACCCCAAACCCCTGGATCTTTGTTAACACCCTCCTAACTGACAGCCCTCCTTCCATTTCCACACTTGCTACCCTGCATTCTACTCTTAATGCAGCAACCAGTGACTGGAGATGTCACTACTCAGCTCAAACCTCCCCCGAAGAGTCCTATCTCACTGAGCTAAACCCAAAATTACGACGACAGTTCCAGGCTGTTTGAAGAGATGCACCCTTCAAACCCCACCACCCCGCCAAGTACGTCATCCCATCTCTCTACCCCAGCCCACTAGACAAGCCCCTTAGATCGCCCAGGTATCGTCCCCTCTACCTAGAATGCTCTTCTCTAGGCATCCACGTGGCTGGCATCCTCACCTCCTTCAGGTCTTTGCCCATGTGTCACGTTTTCAGGGAGACATTCCCTTACCCCCCTTTTAAACTGCATGTCCTCCCCCTTACCCTGCTTTTTTTTTTCCTCCACAGCACTTATCAGCACCTAGCATGTTGTATTTTACTGTGTTTACTGTGTATCCCACTACGGCAATGGAAGCCCCATGAGGGCCGGTTTTGTTCAGTGCTCTTACTTCCCCAGACTTAAAAAAGCAAAAAGCACATTCAGGAAATATTTGTTGAAAGTATGAATAAGCTCTAGCTTCAGGACAAGGCAGGGGTGAGTATTTCAGAACCAAAGTCATGTAAATCAAACCAGCACTTGATGGCAGAGCCTCCCGTACCTCCCACAAAGAAGAAAACTAGTGAATGAATGTTGTTCTTAAAATAGTGGACTGTAGACCAAGTGGAAATCACAGGTTTTCCTTTTTAATATCAAATCTCTTAGCTATTTACAATCACTACCCCTACAATAAAGACCATTCAACCACAGCCATTGAACAGTTGAACGTAGTCTAATTCCTCCAAAATAAATTTTTTTAAGGTTTTATTTTTAAGTAATCTCTACACTCAACACAGGGCTCAAACTCACAACCCCAAGATCCAAGAGAGACAGCTCCACCAAAAAGCCAGCCAAGGGCCCTCACTTGCTCCAAAGTTTTAGAGAGAAGTAAACTTGATTTTTCCCCCTTGAAGTTAACTGGCCCCAGTTCCCTTTTGTTCTACCTTTTAGGTTGGAAAAGGAAGAGAGAGGAGGAATAAGAGAATTACCCTTTTTTTTTTTTTTTTTTTTTTTTTTAATTTTTAGGGGTTCCTGGGTGGCTCAGTCAGTTAAGCATCCAACTTCAGCTCAGGTCACCATCTCGCAGTCTGTGAGTTCAAGCCCTGTGTCAGGCTCTGTGTTGACAGCTCAGAGCCTGGATCCTGCTTCGGATTCTTTGTCTCCCTCTCTCTCTCTCAAAAATAAATAACATTTAAAAAATGTTTTTTTAACTGACAGAAACCTAAGAGCTCTTGCAGTCTGATTTAGGACTAGAAACAAGTTTCCATCTGCAGTGCCTCAAGTTCTTCCTAACTGCCAGCTAGATATCACCACCTCCATGTTTCCCGGACGTGTCATCCCTGCAAGGCCAAAATTCACCCGGTTTCTCACAAATCTATTCCAGAGCTCCCTGTTTCTAAGGACAGTCCCACCGTCCTCTCACTACCCAGTCATCTAGGAGTCGTCCTTTCTCATCCCCCCAGTCTCCCTCATCAGTCACTAAGTCCTGACCTTCCAGGCCTCTTTCTCCTTTCCCACTCAGAAGACCCTCAACTATTCTATAACTCATAGAATATTCTATGGGCGTAACAGTCATCCCTGGCACTGGTCTCTCCCAATCAGACTATCTTTTTCAAGTGTAGCTCTGGTTATGATACTTGCTCCTCCATCATAAACCTTTAAGAAACTAAAGGTAAGAAGTATGTCCTTGTTCCAACCTCTGGATAAGATTCTACACCTTTCTGCATCAAGCTGCTTTGTAAATTCCTATTTGTGTCTCACGAAATTAAGTCCTACCATCCTGGACCCTTCATGACCTATCTCCACCTACCACAGCTAAACTTACCACTCAGTGATTCCCCCGCGGCGCCCCTCCTCACTCCCACAGTTCCCTTTACCTAGAAGGTCATCCTGCCCTCTTAATTAGGAGAACTGCTGGGTCATAAGGTAAAAATGTTTCACTTTTTTTTAATTTATAATGTTTGTTTATTTTTGAAAGAGAGCGCACGCGCCCGAGCACACAAGCAGAGGAGGGGCAGAGACACAGAATCTGAAGCAGGCTCCAGGCTGAGTTGTCCACAGAGAGCCGGATGAGGGGCTCAAAACCACGGACTACAAGATCATGACTTGAGCCAAAGTCAGATGCTTAACTGAATGAGCCACCCAGGTACCCAAAAATGTTCACTTTTTAAGAAACTACTAGACTATTTCCAAAGTGGCTGTGTGGGAGGGTCCCCTCCTTACGGAAAGAAAAAAAACCTCAAGGCAACTTGACTATACGCGTACGTGACAACATCTCTCACGACCTTGTTAACAGACCACTTAACCAGACTACATGTTTATGTGTTACCATATACGGGAGACAAAGAAGTAAAAAAATAAAAACAAAACAAAAACCAAAAAACTACACGTGTAGCATTTGGGGCTCAATTCTTTGAGTACGAAACCAGAACCCAACTGAGCGGTGCCAGCAAGAATAAAGTTGGTTCCGGGGTGCCTGGGTGGCTCAGTTGGTTAAGCGGCCGACTTCGGCTCAGGTCATGATCTCGCTGTTCCTGAGTTCAAGTCCCACGTCGGGCTCTGTGCTGACAGCTCAGAGCCTGGAGCCTGCTTCCAATTCTGTGTTTCCCTCTCTCTCTGCTCCTCTCTCACTCATGCTCTATCTCTGTCTCTCAAAAATAAATAAACATTTAAAAAATTAAAAAATAAATAAATAAATAAAGTTGGTTCCTGGAAAGAAAAGCCTCAGTGTCACCACTCTCTGTGTGAGACTCCTGCTACAGCTGAATCATTTTACATTCCCACCAGCAATGGTAGGGTTCCTGCTTCGCCACATTCTCACTAACACCTGTTGCCTGTCTTCCGTTTTTAGCAGGTGTGAAGTGGTATCTCACTGTGGTCTGATTTGCTTTTCCCTAATGACTAATGATGTTAAGCATCTTTTCATGTGTTTATTAGCCTCAATTTATTTTAACATAGGACACAGAAAGGTAAGGAAAATGCTTTTCAATCAATCACTGGAAAATACAATTACTTGTCATCAAATTGATGACCCATTGCTGGAAAACTATATCCCACATTATTCAATGCATGTTAGCGTATTCACTTTACATAACATTGAAAGTTACAAACATACATTTTACAGTGTTCATGTTTCCAAGAAAGGAAAAATTGAAATACTCCTAATTACCAAAGCCAGAACACCTGGTTGCGGGGGGTGCCTGTCACAAGCATTCTGAAGTCTACATGTAAAGCCTACACAGTATCACTTCTCTCAACACAGCTTAAGAAATCCTTGGGCGCCTGAGTGGCTCAGTCAGTTGAGCTCTTGATTTCGGCTCATGTTGCCAGAGTCCCGGAATGAGACCATGTAGGGCTCCGCAAACAGTGCAGAGACTACTTGGGATATTTTCTCTCTCTCCCTCTCTCTCTACTCCTTTCCCCCACTCGCTCATGCTCTCTCTCTCTGAAAAAATAAATAAATAAATAGGGGTGCCTAGGTGGCTCAGGTGGTTGAGCGTCTGACTTCGGCTCAGGTCATGAGCTCGAGCCCCGCATCAGGCTCTGTGCTGACAGCTCGGCTTCAGATTCTGTGTCTCCCTCTCTGCCCCTCCCCTGTTCGCACTCTGTCTCTCTCTCTCAAAAATAAACACATATTTTTAAAAAATTTTAATAAAAAATATAAATAAATAAAAACAGATTAAAAAAAGAAATCCTTAAGTGCCTAAGAAGCGTGAAGCCTGCTTGGGACATTCTCTCTCTCTCTCTCCCTCTGCCCCTCTCCCCAAGTTGCTCACACTCTAAAAATAAATAAAAACAGATCAAGAAAAAAAAAAAGGAAATCCTTCAGTGACCACAAGTTTAAATTCTCAAGAGAAACACAATTTAAGTGCTAGAAATCTGAAGGTCCTACCTGTACCACATGCATTTCAAGGTAATAATCTCTGCTAATCTCAAAGTCATCTCTGAGAGCTAATTTCAATATACGCTGGGGCGCCTGGGTGGCTGTTGGTTAAGCATCCGACTTCTGCTCAGGTCAAGGTCTCATGGTTAGTGAGTTCAAACCCTGCATCTGGCTCTGTGCTGACAACTGTCTAACTCTGTCCCTCCCCCACTGTTGGGTCTCTCTCTCTCTCTCTCTCTCTCTCTCTCTCTCGCTCTCTCTCTCTCTCTCAAAAATAAATTTTAAAAAGTATTGAGGGAGAAAAAAACCTTACAAAAGAGTAGCGTGTGGTTCCACTTCTGTGAAATTCAGAAACAGGCAAACTATTTAGAAAAGTCTGAATAGGGGAGATGGAATGTCCTATATGTTAACAGGGCTGGAGGTTACAGTATATGCATTTGTCAAAACTTATTAAACTGTAACATCTAAGATCAGTGGATGAAAATTACATGTCTTTTATTGAAACAAACATGAGAGAAATGGCTATTCCCCTGTAATCTGCAAAACAAATCCCTATTGACAATTCCTTCTTTGACCTCATTACCAATTTGGCTTCAGTGAGACTACCACCCTGGTTTCCCTTCTAACCTTGTTTTTCTAAATGTTTAGTGTTTTCTTTTTAATTTTTTTAATGTTTATTTTTTTGAGAGAGACAGACAGAGCATGAGCAGGGGAGGGGCACAGAGAGGGAGACACAGACTCTGAAACAGGTTCCAGGCTCTGAGCTGTTAGCACAGAGCCTGACGTGGGGCTCAAACTCGGAAACTGTGCGATCATGACCTGAGCCAAAGTCGGACGCCCAACCAACTGAGCCACCCAGGCGCCCCTAAATGTTTAGTTTTGAGAGAGAAAGAGAGAGAGATCATGAGAGGGGGGAGGGGCAGAGAGAGACAGAGACACAGAATCTGAAGCAGGCTCCCGGCTGTCAGCACAGAGCCCAAAGCAGGGCCTCAACTCTTGAACTGCAAGACTATGACCTGAGCCTGAGTCGGACACTTAACCAACTGAGCCACCCAGGCACCCCACCTGGTTTCTTTTGGTAAACTTTCCTCCTCTCCCCTCCGCTTCTTGTTTCTGTAGCCTAATCATCTTCTCACCTTTCTTCCCTATATGCTCCCTGGATGATCTCCTCCCCACCAGAGTCTACCAATTAGGGGCTGAAGACACCCAGACCCATTAAACTTCAGATTCATAAATCCAGCTGCTACCAGGCATGACATCATCACAGCTCAACAGTTATAAATCTGAACCCTTCCTCCCGAACCCCACACTCCCCCCAAAACTTGCCCTTTTTTCCCTCTCTACCCTAGTTAATATTAATAGCACATCTAATCTGACACTGAAATTACTCTAAAACATCTTCCCCACTTGGGCAAGCCTCAGTGTCCCCCAGAAAAAGGAGGAAGTAACAATAGGGCATTCTTACTATTCCAGTCCAGTTGCCAACTGCATATTTCACCAACGGTTCCCACACTATGAGGATAAGGAATATATATGATGGCATCTCACACTCAACTTCTGGAGAATAGCTACTACCACTTATCCAGTACCAACACCTGCCAAAGACTTTATTTAACCTGTACAAAAGCTGCCCTAGATGAAACTAACCTCACAATAAAGTAACCTGGTAAAGGCCATAAAATTAAAGCAGGAAAGCCAGAATGTTAGCTCCTATTAAGAGTCTACAATTGAGGGGCACCTGGGTGACTCAGCCGGTTAAGCTCTTGATTTCAGCCCAGGTCGTAGGTCATTTTGTGAACTTGGGCCCCAAGTTGGGCTCTGTGCTGATGGTTGGAGCCCACCTGGGATTCTCTCTCTCCTTGTCTCTCTGCCCGCGCTCTCAAAATAACTTAAAAAAAAAAAAAAAGAAAGAAAGAAAAACTGTCTACCACTGAGACAAACTCCAAATTGGCAAAATCTAAATGAAATCGGAATACTTTTTAGACTCAAATAATGGCGATCGAACTATTTTACAATTGAAAAGCGTAAAGTCGATACATGTAACTGCCCAGGCTCACCTACACACTTGAAAGAACCCATTAAGTCTCTTAATTCTGATCCTACAGCCTCTGCTGCCCCTATGGCCTCCCTCGGTGCTGTCACCCCCGTTCTCCAATCTGGTGCTTTGATGAGGCTTTTGGGCTACGGAGGAGTGAGTAGTAGTAATGGAGCACTGAGGAGACCCAAAGCGAGACCTCCTCAAAAAGGACAAAGCCGAACTTTGGACTCTGCTGGGTCGCATTCTGGGCCACGCCGACCCCACAAGCCACCCCCGACGACCCAGAAGCAGCAACCTCGGAGGTCACCTTGACCCCAGCTGAGTGCCAGGCCCAACTTCCGCCCCGGGCTGCCCCGCCGGGGAAGAAACTACAGAATTAGGAGCCTACTGCCGCCGCAAGAAGATGTTGGAGGCGCCGGGAGGGGTGGTCCCGAACTAAACCGAACCACAGGCAGAAATCCCACCCGGCTCCGGCCCCACGGCTGCCTGGCGCAGATGCTCGGGCGGTCACTTCCGTCCGAGACGGCCTGGAGCTACCTGTACCTGCGGGCTATAAGCGTCGGAAGCCCATGTTCCAGTCAACTTCTGCGTGAAGCCACTAAACTTGTAATACATGACGCCTGGTGACCGGCTGCCCGCAGCCGCTGCCTGCGCGACTGCCTCAGAGAAGGACCCTGCCTTCCCTGCCGTCGCCTTAAGCTTCACCCCAAGGACCCTGCGCCAGGAGACGGGCTGCCCGGAGATCGCCTAATTTATAACATGCCCTCTTCAGTCATATCAGGGAACAAGAAGCCTGAGTCTCAGAACTAAGAAAGGCAAAAAAAAAAAAAAAAACCCAGATCTTGGAGAGTGCAGAAAGCCGCCGGAGTGGGCTCTATAGAAACTGCGAAGTTCCCTGCCTCTCACCTACATTTAGAATCGGGCAGTACCAAGACGCCTTAAGAAATGCGCAAGCGCCGCACGAAACCAGGATGCTGTACTCGCCGGGGTTGAGTGGGGCGGACCGTGGGCGGGGTCTGGGACAGACCCTGGGCGGGGTCTGGGGCGAGAGGGGCGGGGAGAGCTAGTGTTGGGGGCTGCCACTTGGTCCTTGGTTTGAAGGCTTCTCTTCCATTACCGAACTTAACTCGCTCAGTCTTATTTCTTTCCTCCCTTCCTTTGGTCGCCTGGTGAAGCGCCCAGCTTCAGTCGGAGTATGAACTCGTCCTCCGGGCTTCTCCGGCAGCCTGAAACTGTGGAATCTTTTGCGGAGAGCTTTTTAGTACAGGGCTGTTAGGGGATTCGCCCCAATAAAATAAAGATAACGTCTTGCGCTTTGTGCAGAAGAAATACCTAGTGACCTAAACTTCAAGCTTTTTTTATGTAAATTTTTCCAAGTTTCTCAGAACTGGTTTTTACTCTTACTTGAGTTGTATTCATCCTTTCTCAGGCCTCTGTCCTTTGAGATGAATGAGGTGGGGAGTAGAGAGAAAGTAAACTAAAAATACTTGAAAATTTTGGTCCTTGAGGGGCACCTGGTGGCTCAGTCAGTTAAGCCTCCAAGTCTTGACTTCGGCTCTGGTCATGATCTCATGGTTCTTGGGATCCAACCACCCATGCAGCTGTGTGCTAACAGGGATTCTCTCTCCCTCCCTCTCTGCCTGTCCCCCCACTTGCATATTCTCTCTCTCTCTCTCTCTCTCTCAAAAAATAAATAAACTTTAAAAAAAAAAAAAGAAGAAGAAAACTTTGGACCTTGAACTTGGAAGATCTAGGACTACCATTTGAAGTTCCAGTAGTATTCACTTTAGTTCAATATCAAGATGTTTTAAAATTAAAAATGGAAATACCATATGATCCAATCATTCCACTAATATTTACCCAAAGAAAATGAAAATAATTTGAAACGAAGTATGCAGCCCTGTTTGTTGCAGCATTATTTATAATAGGCAAAATATGGAAGCAACCTATGTGTCGGTCAACAGACAAATAATAAGGAATGTATGTGTGTGTGTAGTTAGATAGATAGATATAATGGAATATTATACAACCATAAAAAAGAAAGATCTTGCCATCTGTGACAACATTGATGGACCTAGAAGGTATTATGCTAAGTGAAATAAGTCTGACTAGAAAAGACAAATACTATATGATTTCATTCATAAGTAGAATGTAAAAACTTTTGAATAAGCAAATAAAAAGCAGAATCAGACCTATAAATAAATACCCAAAGGGGAGAGATGTGGGAGGTTGGACCAAACGGGTGAAGGGGAGTGGGAGATACAGGCCTCTGGTTACAGAATGAGTAAGTTGGGGCGCCCGGGTGGCTCAGTCGGTTAAGTGGCCGACTTCGGCTCAGGTCATGATCTCACGGTCTGTGAGTTTGAGCCCCGCACCGGGCTCTGTGCTGACAGCTTAGAGCCTGGAGCCTGCTTCGGATTCTGTGTCTTCCTCTCTCTCTGCCCTTCTCCTGCTCACACTCTGTTTCTATGTCTCAAAAATAAATAAAAACATTAAAAAAAAATTTTTTTAAAGAATGAGTAAGTCACAGGAAAAAAAGGCACAGCAGAAAGAATAGAACAATGATATTGTAATAGTGATCTTTTGGAACAAACAGTGGCTACGCCTGCAGTAAACATATATACTATATAGTAAACATATATACTATAATATATTAACTTGTCCAATCACTATGTTGTACACCTGAAACTAATATAATATTGTGTCAACTACACTCAAAAAATAATAATAAAGATGGTTTTTAAGCCTCTGCTATGTGCAAGGTACTGTATGAAAGGAATATACTAGTTTCCTACCTCCAGGGATAGAGCAAGGCTTTTCTTAGCTTCATCATCTAACTACAGGTTTTCCCAAGCATACTCTAAGGCATTTATGAAAGCATGTGGGAAACTGATAGATGATACTAACCTTTATATAGCATTTTCCACAAATAAACTCATTTAATCTTTACAACAATCCTATGAGGCAAGTGCTATTATCGTCTTCATCTTATAGTACAGGAAAAGGCCCAGAAAAGTTAAGTGACCCGCCCAGGTCAGTCACTAGTTAGTAGCACAGCTAGTCATCTGACTCAAAACCTATACTCTGAAGCACTACATTATAGAGAATAGACATAAATCCATTCTGAGGAGGAGGAAGGCTGAGCGCTCCAGATCTAGGGTCCACCCCAGCATCCTGAATTTGCCAGGTATAACCGCAAGAACCCCAAGTGTTCAGCACTGCCAGTGCTCACAAGAGCAGAGGTTTCGGCCACATTCTTATGATAGGCCCGTCCAAAGTCACTGCTCTTTTTTTTTTTTTAACGTTTACTCATTTTAAGAGACAGAGCGTGAGCGGGGAAGGGGCAGAGAGAGAGGGAGACACAGAATCTGAAGCAGGCCCCAGGCTCTGAGCTGTCAGCACAGAGCCTGATGTGGGGCTCGAACTCACGGACTGTGAGATCATGACCTGAGCTGAAGTCGGATGCTTAACCAACTGAGCCACCCAGGCGCCCCTAAAGTCGCTGCTCTTACAAAGCAACATTGTGGTATCATGGAAAGAACATGTAATTTGGGTTTGAGCTGCAATTTCTTCAAGGCTGAGTGATTTGCAACCAGTCATTTCCCTTTTCTGAGCTTCCCTGGCCTCTTCCGTAAGGTAGGAATCACCATCATCATCGTGTTTTCCCTCGCTAATGTTCTGAGAATCAACAACTCTGTCAGTTATAAAGCTGACACGAATGTTAACTTGCTGACCTTACCTTTCACTCATTTTATTTTTCCATAGTTCTCGATGCTATGTAGAAGTCTTTTCTTGATTACTCTAATGTCATTAATCAATCCATTTTTTTAAATGCTGGAATCACTCATACTAAGGAAGGGGTAAAAGCTTGCTAACGAATACCAGGTGGAAGGAAAGGTGTTCCACAGAGTTTAGCTTGAAAAGAGAAACGAAATTATTTAGGACAGCTCTTTGTGTCCGTTCTGTCTTCTGGACATATACTGGAAGAAGTAAGTAGAAAACATTCCCCCAACTCTTAGTAGCACTCAGGTGTACCAGCTTCTTGAAGTATAAAGGTGCCTGTCGACACTGGTTATTTTCTTAAAGTTCCTGCCATCTGATTTTAGATCCTGCAAGACATAAATTAAGAATCCTGAAAATGTTACAACAGCCGGGCTGTTCAGTGGGAGGTAAAATGTCAGTAGCAGAGTGTGGGCTGGGATGTCACATGGAGTGGCTGATCATAGGAAGATTCTGTCTCATTTCTCAAATAAAACACAGCACTCTGACAGCGCCGGAGCCAGCTTTTCTCATTCTTATTTGCATATCCCACCCAACATCAAAGCGTGATCTTTCTTTATCTCATGATCCCTTCGGGTTGCTCGTTGGATCCCATTCTGAGGGGAAGTGACCACAATTCACAGTGCAGAGAGGCTTGTCAATCATCAGGTGATCTGACCGAGTGCAAGTGCAAGTGCCAGTCTGGGTCCGGGTCAACCAGACGACGGCCGCTTCTCCATTTGTGAGGGTCGTGGGCTAATGGCCTCTGGCGGGCTGCTCTGTGAAAGCACCGGGCAGTGGACGGAAGACCAATATAAATTTTAAATCGGTGTGTGCCGAATCTAAATAGAAACTGCCTCCACGTGAAATAGTCCTTAATTGTCTTAATTCTCCAATTTTCCAAGAATTGCCTTTTTAAAAATTGACGCGTGGTGGGTCTGGCCAAGTTAAAGCCTGTAGGCCCTATGGTGGTTGAGGGAGGCCGTTGGGGGCTCGTCCCTCTGATTCCTTCAATCCTTCCCTGTCTTCGGGAGGGATCGTAGCTCACCTGGCCTCGGTGTCGCCAGGAGGGAGCAGAAATCTGGCTAATGAGCATGCGTTCTGGGCTGATTTACCCTGGGGAAGGCATCTCCGGCACGCAGGCCTCCAGGAAGCCCCACTTTCCCCACTTTTCCTGTTCCTTTGCTGCCAAATCTGCAAACCAAAGAAACTTTCTAACCCGGGGAGGCATGTCTGTGCCTGCGGATTCTGCCCATTCTGCTGCGGTCTCCCCAATGGGAAATGGACTATAATAGTGTCGTGTGTTCTTTACCGTGGCTCCTGCCTATCCTCTCTTTGGCAAAAAGGAAGGCCGAGGAAAAACATTTTCCCAGCGTTTAAAACAGCCAGCAATGTCCCCAAGAAAAGCATCCCCAGGAAAATGCTGGAAAAACAAAATGGAGAGCCACACACGTTTTATGATTTTCAGAATGGTGACACCTGTCGTGCAATTATTTGGTAATTTTCTCGTCGTCTTTTTGTCAAACGAAGCCCCATCTGGTGTGCAAATTTCAGTTTGTCTTTGAAACCTGAAATCTAGATTCCATCGATATTACCGAAAAACAATCGAACCTGTGCGAAAGCATTGTCTTTTCACGGGAGGGGGTAACGGTCTGAACGGCACAGTGCTCACCCGTCGGAGGGGAAAAGGCAGTTGGGGTTGCAGTTGCCAGGACAGCTGTATTGCGATACAGGATGAACATATTGACATCGACTCCCTGCTCTGACCTTCTCGCTGTTGAATGTCAATATGGTGTGCGAAGCTGCCTCGCTGTCGCCTGCCTGCTTCTCGTTATGTGCAAGTCAAAAGCACATCCACAGCGATTATGGCTTGAACTCAATTTTGACACATTGCATTTCATCTCTCTCGTTAAGAAAGGCTGAGGTATGACTCATAATTTATTTTAAATCATTTTAAATACACTTAATTGTGCACAGAGAAAAGTCGAAATCCAAAATAAGATTCGTGCAACTTTATATTAACATCATCTATTCGAGTTTAGCATATATAACACACTGTCGTCTTGTACATAGGAGGAAAGAAGTGGCCTTCTCCAGGGTGGGTCAGAGGGTGGTTCCTCACTACTGGAGAGTCTCGCGCTGTCTCATATGTCTGCGGTGTTGCAATATTTTACAATGAGCCTTAGTAACCTTTTTCGTAACTGCACATACACACAAATAAAACAAAGTCCTCCAAAGGCATAAAAATTAGGATTTTTAAAAGTCTCTGTGTACTTATACCCCCAAATTACCAATTAATTCATAATATTGTTTTATCATCCCTTGCGGAGATGGGAGGAGCCTATTGAGTGACGGTCTCCAAGTATTAAGCCACAGGAAAGGTCACCCGAGCATCCTTCTGCCCCGTAGGGTTAACATTAGAGTGGTTCTTCTTCACAGGGCTGTTGGAGAAATGAATGAATGAATGAATGAATGAATGAATGAATGGAGAACAAACGTCACCTCCCCACACTGCTGTGAGAAATGAGTGACCATCGGGGAAGTTATTTACATGAGCATCCCGATGGCCCTGGAAACTGGTGATCAGGTGAAAAAAGAATCAAAAAACCTGAGTTTCGAGAAGGTAAATGTTGATGGATCATTTTATTTTCGGGTAGTAGAACTTACTGTCTGTAGAAAAATCTATGTAACTTTAACCGATATCCAAACGTGGGCTCTCCATAGCCCATAAAAGTTCATATGTCCAGCTGTCAGGTCCGCACTGGGCTTATGTATGCTAGCTCCTTAACCTTTCTCAGCCACAGAATAAAAATTTCCACTTAACGGTGTGATTGCAAGAATTAAATAAGATGGTGTGAAAAATATTAGGAGAAAATATGTAAATATATAGAAGTCTGTATGGAGAATAATATTGAGCAAAAATTATAAAACTGAGTCTAGTCACCAATATGAAGCAAGAATTAACTTCGCATGATATATAAAGCATTAGAGTTTTAAGTTCATTGGATTTTGTGTGTGTATAAAGTTAGCTGGTTTCAATTAAAATTGTCACCTAAAAACCTTTCCACTTCCTCAAACACTAACCCTATCTCCCTTAAGCATTCATTTCTCTCTTCCTTTCCCCTTTCCCCAAGAGTGGTAAGTATTAGTTAAGGCAATGGGACAATAGATCAGAACTGTCAGGAAGAACCCAGTATGAAAACGGCCCCCAAGATGTGGAATCGATCTTGAAAGCTTGAAGGCCAAAGAGAGGAGTATCCCACTAAAATAATAGCCAACCTTTTAACATCAGCATGAAAATAAAAAAAATCACATCATTTTCAAATGCCAAATCCACAATTTTACTTGCCTCTCCTTCCCCCTTAGATTCTTTTTTTTTTTTTAATGTTTGTTTATTTTTGAGAGAGAGAGAGCGTGAGCAGGGGAGGGGCAGAGAGAGAGGCAGACACAGAATCCGGAGCAGGCTCCAGGTTCTGAGCTGTCAGCACAGAGTCCGACGCCGGGTGCAGGGCTCGAACCCATGAACCGTGAGATCATGACCTGAGCTGAAGTCGGCCGCCCAACCGACTGAGCCGCCCAGGCGCCTTCCACCCCCCAACTTAGATTCTTAAACAATAGAGACGTGACATTTCTCTAGTTTCTGCTACACAGAAACAGTCACAGGTCTAACTTCAGATCACCTTCTGGAAGAGGGTGACAGGTACTTGGCTAGAACATTTGGCCAGAACATCAGCCCAGCCTGGGACTGAATCCCAGCTCTTCCTACTGACAAGTTTAGTTACCTTGGGAAAGTGACTTCCCCACTCATGAGTCTCAGAGGTGTGTTATCCAGCAGCAAAGGTACCAGCCTGTGTTCACTCGTTCCTGGGCACAGCTTGCCAGCTGATTCTAGATGGCCGACTTGGGGTGGAGGCACAGAGAGGTTAGCCTGGAGATCTTCTTCCAAGAAATGGTCAGGCTTCTGACTGTCACCATTACAATCTGGGAAGCAAGGTCATGGGGAAAAAAAGGGTAAGAGGAAGTTACACGTCTGAGAAGAGTGTCTAATGGAAGGCAGTTCTCCCCCTTGAAAGAAAGGGGACTGGAGAGAGTATGACAGTCCCAAAATCACAGCTTAGAAATTTGGGAAGCCCAAGTCAAGCACCACATGCCCTGGGCCTGTAACCCCGCGCCACACCCCTGCCCTCCATCGACTCTGACCTAGGAGAAGAATTTGCTGAAGCACCAATCCAAACCACCCAAAGATTTCCAGCAAGAGACTTACGTGGAAGCCCGGCTTTCTAACATTGAGGAGACCTGGAGAAGACGTGGTTTTTAGCGCATGATTGCGTGATCATCCCTTCTCATTCAACCCCCAGACTCAAGGCTCCCCTGTCCTCTTTCCTGGCATCTATTCTTCTGTCCTAACAGTCCATGGATCCAGAATGGAGAACAACTGCCTCTCTCTCCACGCAAATCATGGTAAAGGTAAAATTCAAATCAAGGTGTTTGTGTTTTCTCCCCCAGAGCAGAAGCGAGCGCCCTGCGAACACACAACCGTAGCCTTGTTTCGGCACAGATGTCGGCAGCGCCGAGCCTGTGAATCTGCCCAGGCAGTTCTGTTCTTGAATCATTAAGAACAACTGAGTGGGTGGAACGAGAACATGAAATTGCTGTGTGCACTCATGTTTTGTTGATGGAGCAATCATTTCTAGACGTGTTTTCTTTTCTTATGAAGAATCTTTTCTATGTTTGCCTTTTAACACCCCACCTTCCTTCCTGTCCCCAGCTCTCCCACACCCACTAAAAAGAAACATTGAGAGCATGACAAAAATCTCCACAATTTTAAGAATAGATTACATTAAGTGTCTCTCTAAACGAATTCCTTAAATTTACTTAATCGGAATAAATGACTAATATGAATAACACAGGTAACAATTGAATTGGAACACAGTGCGTAGTTTAAAAGGCTCGTAACAACTGCTACGAAATCCTTGTTCCATCAAGTGCCACGAAGACCTTGTCAACCCAGTGAATTGAAAGTTCTGTGACACTAAGTCTCACCAGGGTTTAATTAGTGGTTTATGCACCTGCCACAGGCTTTTTCAATCTCTTCACTATCCCTCACTTACTTTATTTATAAAATGGGGATAATATCCACTCTGTGAGGACTGAGTGCTTAGAATGTAGTAAGCATTCGTGAAACGGTAGCCGCTATTACCATTGCTGATAGCCTGCAGCGGTAACTGGACAGACAGGATGGCTTTTGCCAGATCCTGTCAACCCTTTTCTCGGAGACACCCGTCCCCCAGCCAAGATCCAGCCAAACGGGGGCTCCCAGACTTCCTGTGGTGATCACCCCAGTTAATGCCCAGTCTTCTTTAGAGCCCGGGCCGTTTCTGTTCATCTCTAGACTGACCTGCCTGGCTGTTACCCCCATTCCTCCCCCGCTCCCCCCCATAGGAGGGGCATGTGTGTGTTTGTTGAGTTCTGGCGTTGTGTTTACCATCTGGGTGGATCTCATTTCATCGTTTTTCCTCTTGTTGTTTTTGGCTTCTTGGCATTGTCCTGCCTGGCACACACTCCCAGCCATGTTCTCATCACAGCAACGTCCCCTTGTTTTCGGGAGCCGGCCTGCTGCTAGAGGCAGAATGGTGACATCAGGTGCTTGAAATGAGAGAGCGATTGCCTTAAATCCTCTCTCGGGAAAATGAGTTTGGTTTTTAAAAAATATTCCATGGAACGGATCTAATAACTTAGCTCGGTAATAATTTCTCCTCGGCCTCCTCTAATTGCAAGGATTTTTTCAGAAACAATGGCGTATTGTTGCTTTTCAATAGGCCGCTGAGACTGCCTTTGCAGAGGGCTTTCGTCCACAGGAGGGCCTTCCAGACTTTACCCACAAACAGGTACAGGGAAGCCTCCCCTGCCCAGAAAGGGATAAGGCAGGTAGCAATTCCAGGGCCAGTCCCGGAGAAGGTCTAGGAGGCCTCTGGGGTCCCACGGGCGCCCAAATCATTCCCTCCCTGGGAAGGCCCGATGAGACTCCACACAGGTACTGATCTGAAAGCCAGTCCAGCCAATAATGTTTCGTGTCCAGGACAAGGTTTCAGGCACAGCGGGGATGCTAATCAAGCCAGGGGCCCGACTTCCTGCAAGCCCTGGGAGGGCTGGGGGCTGATCAAATTTGAGAACTGAGAGCGGTGTGGCCACCGGCTCTTCCCGGAGCGCTGTAATGCTGCCAGTCAAAGAGCACTTAATTTCCGGTGGGTTGTAAAAGTGCCATTTATCCTGCAAGCTCCGGGGCAAGCGGCACGCTAGGATTCGAAGTTAAATGATGCAGGAATAACTACCCTCGGTAAGGATTCTGTGCTTCAGAATTAAAAATGAGGCAAAAAAGACCAAACCTACTTTTATGCTGACGGCAAATATCATAGCGAAGAAATCACTTTTCATTTGATACCCCACCCCCATAGAGCCACCTGTAACCCGAGTCGAAGGCCACGGGGCGGGGCGGGGGGGGGGGGGTTGGGAGGGCCCACAGTCAGCTAGCAGCACCTGGTAGGCACGAAGGGAGTTTTGTCCTTATGGCCTCTGGCCACATTTTTGCCACATTGACGCTGTCCCAGGAATAAGAGGATGGTCCCCAGAGGAGATGGGTGGAGTCAGGCCAATGAGGATCTGAGGGGGCCCCAGAGGCAGTTGGAAAGGCGACAGCAGCAGTGGCCCCGACACAGTCAGGCGGTTGGCTGAGGATGCTGGGCTGTTGCCTTCAAATGTTGATACCCCGTCTCCTGGGCCTGCAGACCTGTGATTTAGAAAATTACGGAGAACTTTTCCTTTCTAAGGAGGATCACAAAAGAAACAACTTCACGGAGCCACGGAGCCGGAGCACTGAGTCAGTAGGGTCTGTGTGTGTGGCGGGGTCTTGGGAAGATGAGATTTTGAGGGGGAGGAAACTACTAAGTGTTTCAGGGACTTCTTAAAGTGCGTATAGGATACAAAAATGCCATTTCGTAAGTACCACCCCACCATGCACAGTTAGCTTTGAAAATAAAGGTAGATTAGCAGCACAAGAGAACATTCTGTGGTCTGTGCAGGGCACGTGTGGCTGTCCATCACTTGAAATGTGGCTGGCAGAGCTGAAAACTTTAATTCGTAACTTTACGTTATTTTTAATATTTCTTTGGATAACATACGGTTGATGCCACGGTATTGGACAGCTCAGATTTAAGGGGATCCAAGTGGGAAAGAGAGCGGCGCCTGGGTGGCTCGGTCCGCTAAGCATCTGACTTCCACTCAGGTCATGATCTTGTGGTTTGTGAGTTCGAGCCCCGCGTCGGGCTCTGTGCTGACAGCTCAGAGCCTGGAGCCTACTTCAGATTCTGTGTCTCCGTCTCTCTCTAAATAAACAAACATTAAAAAAAAAAAAAAAGTGGAAAAGAGAAAGGAGACCCTTCCTGTTTGTCCAAATGCCAAAAGTAGGAAATCGCACTCATTTGCTCATGAATTCAGTCCCCAGGAGTGAAAAAATAATCATAATTTCAATTTGGATCCAAAGTGCTTTAATGCCTGTCTAAATGTTGAACCATACGAGCCTCTCTTTTTCACAATTTCTATGGGAAAAAAATACCATTTTATGCTTCTGGAAAATGGAAGTGTCCATTCTCAGCACGTGTCCTCCATTAGTATCTCCACCTCTGAGCCACGCAGAGCTTTGCCTCTGCAGGCTGCTCCTGTCGGGTTATGGTTTTTACAGCCAGAAGTATAAACAAGTTCTTCGATTGCTAACGACAGGTGAGGTTTCCCGGCCTGACGCAGACAACCACTCCATCCAGCAATTCAGTGCGTTCCAACGTTTCTGCTTGTGAAGTGGCAGCTTGTTCCTCCGAGAAATGTTTCCTGTGCTGATTGGGCAGCAACCAGCTCACGTCAGCGGATCTGAGCGCCACTCGTGGGCCTCGGCGAATCCCCTGAAAAGGTGCCTCTGCCCGCAGACAACAGGTACCAGGGAAGGGGCAGTACACGACCTCCCTGCTGCCCACCCAGGCCCAAGACCCCAGCAGCCCCTGTGGAGCAGGCCTTGAGGCTCTGACTTCACTTCCTGCAAGGGACAAAGGTCAAGCGGAGGGGGCACGAGTAAGGGGGAACAAAGGCCTGGCAAGCAGGGCAGGCTGGGAAGCAGGGGAGGAAGAGAGGGGTAAGGTTCTTCCGGTTAAAAACAAAAAAACTAGGGGCGCCTGGGTGGCTCAGCCGGTTAAGCATCTGACTCTTGATTTCGCCTCAGGTCATGATCTCGTGGTTCTCGAGTTTGAGCACCCCATCGGGCTCTGTACTGACAGCGTGGAGCCTGTTTGGGATTCTCTCTCTCTCTCTCTCTCTCTCTCTCTGCTCTTCCCTCACTCATGATCTCTCTCTCAAAATAAATAAATTAATTAAAACAAAACAAAACAACAAACCAAAAAGCACAAAAAACTAAAAGATCCAGGAGCCAGCAGCTCAGAGGCAGGTGCCCGAGCCAGGCAACAATACGCTTTTTTAAATCCAGGAAGTGTCTAAGCATCACACAACAACACTTTCTGAACACAGAGCTCTACCCTGGGCTTGTGAAAAGCACCAGGGCCCCTAAGCGGCGGGGTGTCCCCTCAGCAGTGGGGAGGGGCATGGGGCATCCCAGCCGGCCGATGACCGATGGGGGTGAACACAGGCACACCGGCCCAGGAGCTGCAGGCCTGGTCAGGCAGCTCGGCCAGGCCTGCTTAATTGATACAGACGCCTTACGAACGGGATAAACACCATTTGGGGCCATTTGCTGTGCAATGGACTGGGGTGTACGAGAAGCCGGCCTTGTGCGAGCAGAAAACAGACACGTCCGCAGAAAATAATGTGCTGGAAAAGTTTTAAATTAAAGACGTGCCGTTCCGAGTGTGCAGAGGCGTTAATGCTTATGTAATTAATCATTTCAAATTTGAAGATTGGGATTTTTTTTCCCTTTTAATTAATTAGCCAGTAGACTCATTATAGTACATTTTTCATGTCAAAAAGGCAGTGGATTCTAAGGAAAGTGAGGGAGGCCACAGGGGGGAAGTGACGGCAGCCATTGTGATGCAGTGCGCTTGAAAAGTACAGGGAACCTCTGTCACCTCTGCCGGAAAATTCCCTTCGAAGGGCTCAGGAAGGCAGAACTGGTCAAAATGCATGGGATTTATCCCAGTCCCGTGAACGGAGACTCCCGCTGGTGCTCACCGTTTCAGAACCTGCATTTAGCCCCTTACTGAGAGTGGTGGCCTGCGTGGTCAATGGATTTGTCTTTTACTAGAGAGAGGGTACGGCGTGAGGCTCTGAAGATTGGGCTCTGAGGCCAACCACCCTGAGGTCCAGTCCTCACTGTCCCTTCTCAGTGGGAGACTTTGGGCAAGTCACCTAAACTTCATCATGCCTCAGTTTTCTGCTCTGTGCAATGTAGATAAAAGTGGTACCTCCCTTAGGGTAGTTGAGAGAAGGAAATAAAATAATGCATATAAATTGTGCACTAGGTGCCTGGCACATACTGAAGACTCAAAAACAGTAGGCTTTATTACTGGAAGCACACACTTCTTTGTGAAACAGAACACCACTGTTGACTCCTTCGCAAAGCCATTGTGTGTGTGTGTGTGTGTGTGTGTGTGCGTGTGTGTGCATGTGCGGTAAAATATACAGAACGTAAAATTTAGGGGCGCCTGGGTGGCTCAGTCAGTTAAGCATCTGACTCTTGATTTCGGCTCAGGTCCTGATCTCACGGTTCATGAGTTCGACCCCCGCCTCAGGCTCAGTGCTGCCAGTGAGGAGCCTGCTTGGGATTCTCTCTTTCCATCTGTCTCGGCTCCTCCCCCACTCACTCTCTCTCTCTTTTTTTCTCTCTTTCCCTCAAAAGAAATACACTTAAAGAAAATAAAAATTTAACTTAAAAAAGCCAGAAAATTTACTGTTTTAACTATTTTTAAGTGCATTGTTCTGTGGCATTAAATACTTACGTTGTTGTGCCAACATCACTGCCCTCCGTCTCCAGGACTCTTTCATCTTTCTCAACTGAAACTCTGTGGTCATTAAACACTAACTCCCTCTTCCCCCAGCCTTGGAACCACCATTCTATTTTCTATTTCTGAATTTGACGACTCCAGGAACCTCATATAAGAGGAATTACACAATATTTGTCCTTTGCGACTGGCTTAATTCACTTAGCATTATGTCTTCAAGGCTCATCCATGTTGTAACATATGTCAAAACGCCCTTCCTTTTTAAGGCTGAATAATATCCCACCATATGTACATATGATATTTAGCTTATCCATTCATCGCTCAATGGACGCTTAGGTGGCTTCCATCTTTTGATTACTGCGAATAATGCTGCTGTGAACACGAGCATTGCAAATATCTGTTCAAGTTCCTGCTCTCGTTTCTCTGGGGTATATACCCAAAAGTGGGATTGCTGGATCACAGGTCATTGTTTCATATTTTGACGAATCATCATACCGCTTTCCACAGCGACTCCACCGTTTCACATTCCCACCCGCGACGCACAAGGTTTCAATCTCCCCACACCCTCGCCAGCACTTGTTCTTTTCTGTTTTTTTTTTTTTTAATTGCCAACCCAATCGGAATGAAGCCATATCCCACGGTTTTGATTTGCACTCCTCTAAGGACTAGGGAGGTTGGGTATCTTTCCTTTTCTTTTTTTTAGTTAAAAAAAAAAGGTTTATTAATTTGAAAGAGAGAGAGAATAGGGACGCCTGAGCAGGGGAGGGGCAGGGAGTGAGGGGGAGAACGAGGATCCCAAACAGGTTCAACGTTGTCTGTGCAGAGCCCCAGGCAGGGCTCCATCTCACGAGCTGCAGGGTCTTGACCTGAGCCAAAATCAAGGGTCGGAGGCTTAACTGATTGAGCCACCCAGGCACCCCTGAGCATTTTTTCATACTTTATAGAGTTTTTTGACAGCAGATATAAAGGGGAGAGTGTGGTAGAAACTCCTCGGGCTCTGGACACGCAAACTGTTGAGAATATGGGAATACGAGCTTCTGTTTCTATCAAGATGATAGATAGATAGATACGTACATACATATATACATACGTAGATGATAGATAATAGATATAGATGGCTATGGAGAGATATTACATTTAGTGTACGCATAGAAACAAAAGTCTAGCCTGGTTTGTGCCCACTCTTTAATGCACAGGGTTTAACTCTGGGACAGAGAGAGGATCTTTCCTATTCCTATTTTACTTTATACGTTTCATCAAAAGGGAGGGTGAGGGGATAGAACTATAGGTGTTTTACTTTCATTTTTAATGTTTTCTGTATTTTTCAATTTTTCTATAATGTGTTGCTTTTGTAAAAAAGAAAATGTTTTTTTAAAAAAAAAAAACATCCTTGGTAACATTTGCAATGCTCTTTAATTTCATCAGTTAATAGATTCAAGGAATATGGGCCAAGAGATGCAAGCCATAAATGTTTACAGGGCTTTCTACTGCTCTGTGGCGTCCTATCTGGCAAGGGCACAGCAGTAGAAGTAGCTCTTGACTGTGTTTCCGCCTCTCTGTTCAGCAAAGGCCAGCACCTGCCGTGGGGTTTGCTAGGGAGCTGAGGGGAAGGCCATGGGAGGGTGAGAGTTACATCCGCTTTCAAGATATTCGCAGGCTGTTGATGCTTACAGAAGACACAGTGAGGGCGCCACAGAGGGCTTCCCTGTGAACGTGATCTCGCTGCTTTCGACACAAGATTGCCCAGAACCTGCGAGTTTGCGAATCTCTCCGGGAGGAGTGACAGCAGTGGTGGGTGGATACTGAGCCGACCTTGACGGAAAAGGAGAATTCAGTGGGTACGATGGGGGAGGAAGGCAGGCAGCACTCTAGATCCTGGGGACGGCAGGGTTCCAGGCCCTGAGGCAAACGGAGCCAGGACTGTGCAGCGGGACAAGGACTCTGCCCAGAGGGGAATGACCGGAAGTTCAGAGAGACTCAAATATAGTAATGTTTGAACTTCAAAACTAATACACGTTCATTACTGATTTTGTGATTAAATATAGAGATATAAATGTAGAGATAATGTAGATAAATATAGGTAGAAAGTATAGCTTAAATATAGTATAGATAAATATAGATGGATCCTTTACCAAAATAAAATGTTATACTGTTCTACGACTTTCTATTTTCTCGGCGAAGCTCCTATGTCACCCTGGCCTCTCTTTACACACACACACACATGCACCTGTGCGTGCACACACGTACTCACCCTTCCCAATACACCCCGTTTGCATGAATGTGACATAACTTATTCTAATAGGCCCCTACGGATGAGCAACTCTGGGTTGATGAGGGTATGTGTCTAAATTTTGTTAGGTATCGTTGACTTACCTTCCAGAAAGGCTGCGGCCATTCCCCCAGCCCCTCTACCCCAAGGTGTGTGGGAAGAGGTCCGGCAGGGGCATGGGGCCTCAGCCCTGCTCCCGCCTCTTGGCTACACCACCTGCTCAGCGTCACTAAGCCTCACTCCCCATCGGGAACGAGGAGGACAGAACCAGCAGCAAAGGGTGCTCCATCAGGGAAGTCCTCCCAAAGTGCCTGGGCCGATCTCAGCACCCATAACGTCAGCCGTCCTTATTATCTTTCAAATTTTAGCTGATTTGAAAGGCAAAAAATGTGATTTGTTGTTTAAACTTGTATTTCTTCAGCTCAGGTCACGACCTCGCAGTTTATGAGTTCGAGGCCCATATTCAAATTTAACTGAAATTCAAATTTAACTGGGTGTCTTATATGTTATCTGGTGACAGTTAACCTGCCGCATTAGTTTCCTATTAGCGACACAGCAAACTACCATATATTCAGTGGTGCAAAGCAATACAAACTTACTCACAATTCTGGGGGCCAGAAGTCCAAATCGGTTCCACGGGACTAACACCACGTGGTTGGCGGGGCTGGGTCCCTTTCCAGGTTCCTGAGGGTGCCCTCTTTCTTTGGCTCACAGCCCCTTCCTCTGTCTTAAAATAGAGCAGCATAACAGCTTTAAATCTTCCTCTCCCTGAACGTGACATTCCTACTTCTCTCTTACAAGGACCGTAGTGATCACGGTGGGCCCGCTGGGATAATCCAGGTTAACGTCCCCTACTCGAGTTGCCTGACTTCATTGTACCTGTGGTCTCTTTTATCATGTGAAGTCATATATTCACAGGTTCTGGGGATCCGGGCGCGGACATCTTTGGGGCGCCTTAATTCAATCTATTATATCTGCCTGGAAACCCAGCAAGCATTACATGGTCTCTAGTGCATTCTAAATTCCTAACTCTGACTCTCTTCCCCAATGTCTACAATAGCTCTCGGCATACTATACTGTGCCAGTTTCATAACTGTCTGTCTCTGTCTTCCTACTCCCCTGCTCTGAGGATAGACACGAGACCTAGTCCTCTGGTCTGCCCTGTGCTTAATACAACGATGATCGACACACGCGCTTGAGCAAACGATGACTAAATACGTTCCTACTGAGCTGTAAATTAGGGCGTGCCTCTACAATACACTTATATCACCAAAATAAACAAGAAAACCTGCTGGGTGGGAATACGACTCCATGGGGAGAGAGATGGGCTCTGGACCAGAGAGCTGAGCAGCAGGAGGAACAGAGAGATGGGGGCCAGGGAGGCTTGGGTAGGAGAGACAAGAATGAGGCAGAAAGGCAGGAGTGCCCCAAGTCACGGCCCTTCCCTGGCCCCGGGTGCAGACGGTGTAAACCTAGGAGGTGGTCATGAGTGCAGTAGGGCTCCCCAAGCACACCGTGAGGCAAGCATTTGGGTGCAAGCATGTTATTTGAGAGATGGCCTCAGGAAGTACAGAGAGACAGTAATGAGACTACACTAAGGGTGTGTTGATGCACGCTGGGGGCACCCAGGGCTCTGCCTCCTGAGGGCCCTCAGAATTACCCCACTCGGGGGGCGACTGGGTGGCTCAGTCGGTTAAGTGGCCGATTTCAGCTCAGGTCATGATCTCACAGTTCGTGGGTTTGAGCCCCAGGTCAAGCTCTGTGCTGACAGCTCAGAGCCTGGGGCCTGCCTTGGATTCTGTGTCTCACTCTTTCTCTGCCTCTTCCCCACCGGTGCTCTCTCTCTCTCTCTCTCAAAAATAAACATTAAAAAAAAAAAAAAAGATGGATCTCTGGAGACATTCAGGGACCCCTGCTTGGATTGTGCATATGAGACCTATTTTCAGGTGACCTGAGGGGAGCCCCAGTGGGATATGGTAGGACCAACCAGCATCCACTCAAAGTGGTCATTACTACAAGGTAAGATTACGTGGATATACATCTCCAATTTTACTTATATTTATAATATTTTAAAATTTTATGAGGTGCCTGACTGGCTCAGTTGGTGAAGCATGTGACTCTTAATCTCGGGGTTGTGGGTTCAAGCCCCACATTGGCTATAGAGATTACCTAAAAATTAAAATCTTAAAAAAGTAAATAAGTAACTACATTTTATAAAAGTTTTACAAAAAAGAGGAACATTTCCATTTTGTACAAAATGTAAATAATTGCAGGAAGTGTACATTCTCTACCCGTTAAGGTCCGTGTTGGACCCCTTGAGAATGACTGGTTTTCAGCCTCCCAGGCACCTGCCACCTCGCTTCTCCCAGTCTGATAGATGTACAGAAAAAATTCCACTGGCATTTCTGACTTTGGTCAACTAAATTCTCCTCTTTCTCCCACCCCCTGGCTTGGCCGCGATCGCTATGCAGTCATCACTTTCCAGCCTTGGTTCATCAGAGTCCATCTCTGATAAGTGTTTCTTCCCAAAGGAAAATAAATCTCAGTAATTATAAATTCATCGAGTTCATCCTAACAGAATGGACTTTTTTTTTCTTTTATTTTCTTGCTGTAATTAATTTTGTTTTATCTGTTTTCAAAAAAAGATTTTTTTAGGGGCGCCTGGGTGGCTCAGTTGGTTAAGCGGCCGACTTCGGCTCAGGTCATGATCTCACGACCCCCGCGTCGAGCCCCGCGTCGGGCTCTGTGCTGCTGGCTCAGAGCCTGCTTTGGATTCTGTGTCTCCCTCTCTCTCTGCCCCTCCCCGACTCTTGCTCTGTCTCTATGCCCCTCAAAAATAAATAAAAAAAAAAAACGTTAAAAAAAAAAATTTAAAAAAAAAAAAAAAAAAAAAAAAAAAGATTTTTTTAACATTTATTCATTTTTGAGAGACGGAGACAGAGTGCAAGTGGGGGAGGGGCAGAGAGAGAAGGAGATACAGAATCCAAAGCAGGCTCCAGGCTCTCAGTAGTCAGCACAGGGCCCAACAAGGGCTCGAACCCATGAGTCATAAGATTATGACCTGAGCCAAAGTCGGATGCTCAATTGACTGACCCACCCAGGTGCCTCCCCCCTTCCCATTGTTTAAAATGTTTATTTAGTTTTCAGAGAGAGAAACAGAGTATGAGCGGGCTAGGGGCAGAGAGAGAGGGAGACACAGAATCCGAAGCAGGCTCCAGGCTCTGAGCTGTCAGCACAGAGCCCGACACGGGGCTCAAGCCCACGAACTGTGAGGTCATGACCTGAGGCGAAGTCGAATGTTCAACCGACTGAGCCACCCGGACACCCCTTTCTGACTGTTTCGGACAGTGACTACTCCATACTGGGACTGGTCTGTGTGAGTATCGCATTCATTCCTGGGTTCTTGAGTGTGAGCTATGAAGAAAAACGCCATCAAACTAGTCATACATGACAGGACCCTTCCGAGTACAAGGAACTCAAGTGAACTGCCAGGCTCTTTGGCAGTGGAATGCCACCCCTGGGATCCATGATGACAAGACAGCTGCCCCCAGGTTCAAGTGAAGAGTAACAACCCTCCCTGAGACTCCCCAGGTTTGGTATACAGGGGTTTCATGGGTCACACAATAACCATCACAACCCAACAGCCCTGGAGTCACCTCTCCTGTCTAGTTCCTTGAAGAGAAAAAGAAAAACACAGAACAGGTTTTGTTTTTGTTTTTGTGTTCACTTATTCATCCCACGAATTCTCATCGAGCACCCGTGATGGGCCAAGCGCTGTGCGGAGTACTCAGTCAGAGATGCAATGTGAACCAGGAGAGAAATGCGTGGTACCTGAGATGCTATCCCAGGCCAGCTCTGAAGTAAAACAAAGAAGGGTGGGAAGGAAACAGAGAGAAAAGGGGAGAGGAAACAGATCATCTCCACCCGGGGGAAACAGCAGTGAAACAGCCAACTGGTGACCACAGACCGATGGTGACAGACAAAGTTTAGAATGCATGGTATTGGGGCGCCTGGGTGGCTCAGTCGGTTAAGCGTCCAACTTCAGCTCAGGTCATGATCTCATGGTCTATGGTTTGAGCCCCCCCGTCGGGCTCTGTGCTAACAGCTCAGAACCTGGAGCCTGCTTTGGATTCTCTGTCTCCCTCTCTCTCTCTCTCTCTCCCTCTGCTCTTCCCTTACTCACTCTCTCTCTCTCAAAAATAAATAAATAAACAGTAGAAAGAAAGAAGAAAGAAAGAAAGAAAGAAAGAAGGAAGGAAAACAGAAAGAGAAAGAAAGAAAGGAAGAAAGGAAGAAAGAAAGAAAGAAAGAAAGAAAGGAAGGAAGGAAGGAAGGAAGGAAGAAACACATGGCATCACAAACTATCCCAAACCTCAAGGAACAGTTTTTCCATAAGCAAGCACTCTGTGCAGGTGTGCGCGCGCGCGCGCGCACACACACACACACACTTCAAATGTCCTACTAGCTGTCACATGCAGTGGAGTGGGAGGGTTGCATTTTTGTTTACTTCGGCAAATCTAAATTTGGATCTAGGGCCTCATCACAAAAGCTGCCTCACAGACCCTCGTCCCTGTCATGCCTGTGTCCCTCAGGCAGCAGGCCCTGGCAACAGGGAGAGCAGGCCGACCCACTAGCGCGGGCGAAAGGCCAGGCCCGGGGTCCCCTGCCAGACGTTCCCTGACTGCCCGCCGTCCTGCCCTTTGACCGAACAATCTGTCTTGCAAAAACAATTGCCACTCAGTGTTCAAGAGATGAGCACCAAGGGCAAAATATTTACCATCCAGAAGTTAAGCTTCGGCACAAAATTGGTTGCCTCCTCAGTGAATTAAACTCAATTAGCTGCCTCCTTATCTCCGCTGCGCGTTGTACTAATCGGTGACACCCGCCTCTGCCCACGTCTACGTAAGGGAGTTCGGGGAGCTGGGGGGTGTGTGTGACACGGGTACTTGGTGGGGTATGCCGTCGCCAGAATATCTTGCTGTAAGACAATCATCTCCTGAGCAGCAAAGGAATCACTGGCTCTTCCTCCACATTTATTTCCGCCGAGGATTTTGCTCCCCCTGCCCTCCCCACGGCCACGCTCGGCACTCGGAGGGCGGCAGGAGACCACTCCGCTCTGACAACCTTCTCTGCCTCTGACATTACGTCCTCATTATCTTCCCAGCAGCGATGGCCGGGTACCAGTCCTCGACTTGTGCAGAATGATTCTAATACCCGATCCGACTGGGAGGAGAAGAAAAGTCTGTCGTTCTTCGAGCTTCTCAGGGCTGTTGCCACTGTTCCAAAGGAGCCTAAATAATATTCACAACAATCGGAAGGGAGAAAACACACATTACTTCCAACAACCGTTACTCAGAACACGAGAACATGTTTTCAGTCAGACGAATCTTTCTGTACAGGGTCGCGCTTATCCTCGGCAGACCTTCCAAGCACCAGGGCCATTAAGTTAATGGCCTGAAACAGAGCCCAAAGACTCTGTTTCTTCTATGACACTCGCCCTGGGTGGTGGGATGCGCTGCAGTCTTCAAAATAGGATTTTTTTTTTTTTTTTTAAGAACAGATGACTTTTCTCCAACAGCCTTGAGGGACGCAGCTGCACAGTCCATGGCGAGCTTTGCAAGGGAGAAGCCAGTTTGGCCTGGAGATCAGGTGGCTGTGTTTAAAGGTCAACTTTAACAGGTTTGTCCTTAGAGAAACCAAGGCCGGAAGTCCCTCCCCCCTCTAAATCCCCTCCCAGACCCCAAGCCCCCTCTCTGGCCTCTAGCCACCTCTTGGTGACTTACGCCAGTGTCTGCTGACCTAAGCACGTTTCCTTTCCCCCCACTGCCAGCAAGGAGCCGACTGGTCAGATAAAGGGAGTCTAAAACCACTGAGCTCTGGGTGACTCCTTATGGTTTCATAAACCCAGAATCCCGGCCCGCCACGCTGGTAGTCCAAGGGGAACCAGTAAAGGGCCCCGGATGGAAACGCCACCCAAAGCGTTTGCAGGCCCGACCCCTTGGGGAAGGACCACTCGGAGTTCCACTGTGGGTCAATCAGCTACCCTCCTAACCCTTCCTCCTCGGGGACTCTCGGGGGACAGTCTCCGGAAAGGGCAGAGGCCTGAGAGTGTGGCATAAGACACCCCACAGTGTGGCTTGTTTCTTGGAGATGTGGTCAACAGCTTTTAGGCCTCCAGACCAGAGCAGCCATGGGGGTTTGCTCTAACTGGGAGCTGGAGCTGGAGCGCTGGTTTGACTCTGAGCCTACTGTGTAATTATCTAAAAACCACCTACTGGCTTAATAACAACAGCCACTGGGCCATTTTCTTTCATTTTGCAGAAATAAAGTTATTAGAGTAACCTCCCAAGCCATCAGATTCCTGGTCCCCAAGCCTCAGAATTGCTCAGGTAAAAGGGACTGTCTAAATTTAAAAAAGCGGCATTAATGATTCTATGACTGGCTTTTATGAGAGAAAATGTTGGAAGAGTGTGTTGCAAAGCCCAAGCTGAAATACGCTGGCTTCTTTTCCAAAAATACAGCATTCGGTGCTTCTCCAAGCCTCCCTTCCTCTATCCTGCCCACCTGCCTCACCCCCGCCCCCGGCACTGCAGGGAGCCGGCTGTGCCAGTCTCTGGAATGTGGTCATCAGCAAGGCCACCCCCTGCCACTCCAGGAAGCTGGGACGCACGGGTCATCAGCTGGGCTGTCAGTTGATGTTTATAACTTCAGGCCTCTGCTGTTTCTTGTAAATAATTGGGGGAACAAATGCCTCCCCAGTGCTAGTCTTTCCTTACTCAGTCCTCAGATCAAGTCAACAAAGATTTGTTGGCCAGTTACTAAGGGTCGTACAGTGGAGGAGAGAAAAATATAGTCCCAGTGAAGAAGTATTAATCATTACCGAGGATCCGCAAGGCACTGCGGTGGGCCTGGAGAACGCCAGAATGAACACAGGCTGCCTTTGGGATGCTGGACAAAGACCAGTCCTCCCTCTTGAGGAATACAGAGCCCCAGAGACCAATGGCAGGTGCTAGTCAACCCACTGTGACATGAGGCAGGCCAGGCCGTGGCCAAGTGCTCTGAGGCAGCACAGGGAGCCCTTCCCAAAGCAGGGGACAGGGGAAGGCCTCCTGGAGGCTGAGCTGGCCAGACATATACAGGATTTCTGTAGGGAGAAAGGGTGAGAACATAAGGCAGAAAGTTCTAGCATCAGCAGAGTGCAGGAAGGTTTCGAGGAAAGCCAGCAGGGGTGTGCAGAGGAGCAGAGAGATGGGCTGTGGCTGCAGGACAGGCCACTAGGGGGGCGTGGAGGCCATGCTGAGGAATCTGAGTCCGAGTCTGCACGTCTGCCCATGTTGGGCAGCCACGGAGAGTTCTAGAAGGGAGGGCCTCTGTCTGATACTCTTGCTCCCTCTGACTGAGGCATCCCCCTCCTCCTGCTGAGGACTTCTCCCCTTCCAGGCGTAAGGAGTAAGGGAGGGAGAGGGCCACCATCCGGCCACCAGCTCTCTCCTCGCCCCAACAGCGACGGTGCGAGCAAAGCAAGCACTGGGGTCTCTGACACTGGGTCAGTCCCAACTCTGATCACGCCGCTCTGCTGAGTGACAGCAGGTCAGTCCCGCCCCGGCCTGAATTTCACTCAGGGGTGTAAGTCGACCTCTGAGGTCCTGAACCACTCCAAGAGCACCTTCGTAATTTAGGGACAGCGCATTTGGAGACAGAGACAAGGTTATGGGCTGCAGCTCTGCCTCCCCCTACATCCCCCGTGGGAGGAAGGGCAAGGGGGAAAGACGAGAACCATCCCTTTCACCAGCGGCTCACACAACCTTTGTGCCAAGACACAGCAATCTGCATATCCATGGTCAGCTTTAGGGCTCAGCAGCTGGTAGTGGCGTCCGCAGGAACCAGTAAACCTGAAGCCACAAATAAGGACCACTGTTAACCAACGTTTGCCGGGCGCTTTGCATGATGTCTCCTTTAAACCTTAGAACCATTTGTGGGCTAGGTATTTTGTAGATGAGGAATCTGAGGCTAAGAGAGGGGAGTAAAGTAAGTAGCAGCCCCCACAAGTGGAGCAGCGGCTCTCTCCGCCCCATCCCACGTACGCTCCCACGTACGCTCCCAGATTCGTCCTTCCGAAGCAGTTTTGCCCTTGTTCTTTGTCTTGTGTATGAACTTCCTTCCGGGGCCCACCCACCATTCAGGAAACAGAACCCAAACTTCTCAGCATGGCGCTTCAAGGTCTTTTACATGTTTCTAGTCTTCTCTCTCCTCCCCAAACCTTGAATTACCTGTCATTCTAACACTGTGCCCTGTGTGTTCTCACATCTGGTGTTGGCTCACCTTGCCCCCTCCATCTACCATATCCCTGGCTCTTCTGTGCCTGTCAGAACACCCCCCACACACCTGGAGGCATCAGCTCCGTATCCTCTCGCTGGAAGCTTCAGCCTCTCCACCCAGCCCTGTGTTTTTCCTGCACCAGGTCCTCCCTGGAGACACTCAGCACTTTAAGCCAGACGAGTTCGTGTTGTACGGAACACTTCCAAGATTGCAGGATGCTCGGCGTCCCTGGACCTGCCCAAGTGCCAGAGTTGATCCCCAGCGATTATGACACTTAAAATCATGTCCCTCGCACTTCCGACCACCATCCAGGATTGAAACCTGACTGCCTCGGGTAACAATGTGTTTGCGTGTCTATCTCCCCCCGTGGACTACTCATATCTTGAGAGTAGGTATTATTTTTGTGTTCAGCTTTGCATTTCCTATAAGCCTAGTGCAATGCCCTGCACATTTCAAGCACTGATATGTCCACTGAATGTACATAGAAGACGGTGGCTTTATTTCCCTACTTTATTATTTCTTTTAAAAGATCATTTTGATTTTTTTTTCAATTTTTATTTATTTTTGAGAGAGACAAAGACAGAGCACAAGTAGGGGAGGGGCAGAGAGAAGGAGATGCAGAATCCGAAGCAGACGCTAGGCTCCGAGCTGTCAGCACAGAGCCCGACGCGGAGCTCGAACTCACCAACCGTGAAATCATGACCTGAGCCCAAGTCAGACACTCAACCGACTGAGCCACCCAGGCGTGCTTTATTTCCCTACTTTATACATAAACTGATTTTTTCACTTCCATAGTCAAAGAGAGCAGTAGCAATCCCCATGCCAATACAAACTCTTACTAGTTCTGTCATTCAGTCACCTAAATTTTTATTTAATTCTCTGAATATTAAGAATCTAGAAAACAGGGGCACCTGGGTGGCTCAGTCAGTTAAGCTTCCAACTCTTGGTTTTGGCTCAGGTCATAAGCTCTCAGTTTTGTGGACTGGAGCCCCGCCTTGGGCTCTGAACTGACAGAACGGAGCCTGCTTGGGATTCTCTCTCTCTCCCCTCTCTCTCTCTCCGCCCTTCCCTCATTCATTCTGTCTCTGTCTCTCTCAAAGTAAAGAAACTTTAAAAATAAATATTTTTACAAAAATCTAGAAAATAGCACCTATGTCTGCCACTGCTCATTCACTAATACGAAAACTACAAAATCTGGGGCACTTGGGTGGCTCAGTCGGTTAAGTTTCCGACTTCAGCTCAGGCCATGATCTCGTGGTTCACAAGTTCGAGCCCCACGTCGGGCTCTGTGCTGACAGCTCGGAGCCTGGAGCCTGCTTCGGATTCTTGTCTTCCTCTCTCTCTGCCCCTCCCTTGCTTGTACTTTGTACTCTGTGTGTCTCTCTCTCTTGAAAATAAATAAAAAACATTAAAAAAAAAAAACTACAAAATCTCCAAGAGAATGTAAAGGTATTTACCCAAGCTCCTACTTGCCGATGGAGAACAAGTACATGAGGAGATCCGAAGCCAGATCCCAACACTGACAGGTCCTGACTTTTCCAGCTCCAGCAGGGTCGCTTTCGGAAAGCGCCACCTTGCTTCTGGAGCCCAGCGTCCAAGCTTCGCCTTGCAGCCAGGAAGGTGCACAGGGTAAGTCAAGGCTGCTTGCTTGAACCTCCATCAAAGCTTGCGCAGCCTTTGAGATTCCAGAAATAGGTCATGACTGGCACAGAAGTGGAAGAATGTACTGTCTTTCTGTCTCCAAAATGAAATTTATGAGGACCAGAATTTGCCCGGGGTGCGACTCTGGGGGACTGAATCAGCTCTCTGAATCCTACTCAGGAGATGGCCCAGGAAGGCTACAGAAGAAAGAGGCGGACTGGCAGTAACTGATAGCGGAGATGAGCACTGGTCTTGGAGTCAAGAGGCCCAGGTCCTGGTCCTGGTTCCACCTCCACGAGGCATGTGACCTTGTCAAGTCAGGTAACCTCCCCAAACTTCACCCATGGGGTGTGATATTACCTGCTAGCTTACTCCTATGGTAGCCAAATGAGTTAATATATACAGCTATGCATTTTATTCATTTATTTTTAAAGCTTTATTTATTTTTGAGAGAGAGTGTATGAGCAGAGGAGGGGCAGAGAAAGAGAGGGAGGGCGGAGAATCCGAAGTGGGATCCCTGCTGACAGCAGCGAGCCCGATTCCAGGCTCCAACCCACTGAGCTAAATAAAGTTGGACACTCCACGGACTGAGCCACCCAGGTACCCCTTATTCTTTTTTTTTTTTAATTTTTTTAACGTTTATTTATTTTTGAGAGACAGAGAGACAGAGCATGAGCAGGGGAAGGACAGAGAGAGAGGCAGACACAGAATCCGAAGCAGGCTCCAGGCTCCGAGCCATCAGCACAGAGCCCGATGCGGGGCTCGAACTCACAGACCGCAAGATCATGACCTGAGCTGAAGTCGGCCGCCCAACTGACTGAGCCACCCAGGCGCCGCCCCCCTTATTCTTTTTTTAAGATTTTATTTTTAAGTAATCTCTACACCCAATGCAGGGCGCCAACTCACAACCCCGAGAGATCAAGAATAGGGCATAAACAGCTTGACTGCAGGTGGACTCCACGAGGAAATGATCTCAAAGACTATTCCTGAAGGAGACCCGGGGAGTTGCGTTTCCTTCTGTCAATAGTAAAGTGAAACCCTTAAAACACAATTTTCACATTCTTTGTCCTCCAAATAATAAAGCAATTTGCATTCACTACCGAAGAGCAGAGAGCAAAAACAAGAAAACCTAGAATACCCACTGTCTTAGTCAGCCCCGGCCACCATAACAGAATACCACAGATTGGTTGCCATCAACAAACAGACATTTCCTTTCTCACAGTTCAGGGGGCTGAAAGTCCAAGATTGGGGTGCCGTGGTGGTTGGGTTCTGGTGAGAGCTTGCTTCTTGGCTTGCAGACAGCTGCCTTCTGGCTCCGCGCTCACTCGATGCACACGCAAGTGCCCAGAGACACCTCTCTTCTTCTTATAAGGTTTAATTCTGTAGGTAGAATTAGGACTCCTCCCTTATGAGTTCATTGAAGCCTAACTGCCTCCAGAAAGGCCCTCTCTCCAAATATGGTCCGTCACGTTGGGAGTTTAGAGCTTCAACAGATGAATCAAACGGGACACAATTCAATCCACAGCACCCACAATCTCACTTGCCTAGAGAAAAACACTTTCTATCCTTTGGTGTATCTCCTACTATTCTCCTAAGCGCACAGATTAAGAGAGAGAGAGAGAGAAACGTGATACCACGTGGAATAGTTTGTGGCTGGCTATTTTCACTCAACAATATATGGTGACAGTCTTTCCACATCTTCAAATTACTTCCCCCACATTGATTTTAGTAACTCCGCCTATTCCGTGGTGTGCCTACATCACTGCTCCTATGGTCCCCATTTTAGCCTTTTGGTTTGCAGCCAAGTTTCCCCATTATGGAGAGTGTCGGGATGCAGCCTTGGCGGTTTCCTTAGGACAGATTACTGGGAGTGAAGGTGTAGGCGAATGGGGCCTGGGCACTTCTAAAGCTTTTTTTTTTTTTTAATTAAAAATTTTTAAGTTTATTTATTTTGAGAGAGACAGAAACAACGTGAGCGAGGAAAGGGCAGAGAGAGAGAGGGAGAGAATCTCGAGCAGGCTCCCAGCTGCCACCACAGAGCCCAACTCGAGGCTCGAACTCACGAAACCATGAGATCATGACCTGAGCTGAAACCAAGAGCTGGACGCTCAGCTGACTGAGCCGCCCAGGCGCCCCTCTAAAGCCTTCAATGAGGAGTGTCAGGACATCTGCACTCATTTATACTGCCACTGGCAAATGAAAATGTGGCCTCGCTTTTTTTTAACATAAACTTTTTATTGTGGAAGAAATTCCTATCTATGGAAAAGTTGCAATGATAATACAGAGAACAGAGTTCCTCTATGCCGTTACCCAGTTTCGAGGGCTGCCTAACACATTACCAAACCACGGTGCATCCGTCAAATCTAAGAAATTAACACTGGTACATTACTGTTCACTCAACTGCAGACTTACTTCTCACTTCATCAGTTTTTCTGCTAAGGTCCTCCTACTATCCCAGGATTTAACCCAGGACACACCACATGATGGGGTTTTGTTTGTTTGTTTGATTGTTATACTGCATCGTGTTTTGCGTGGCACCCTGAAGCATTACAATGGCCAAATTATGGGAGCAGCCCGAGAGTCCATCGACAGATGAGTGGATAAAGAAGATGTGGTATATGTACAATTCTTAATTCTATTTATCAGCCACAGGAAAATCCCCTGGTGTTTTGGGGGATTGCTGTCTCTAATGCTAACTAGTAGTTATTGTTCATTGCTTCGGGGTACGTGTTGTCCCAGCCTAGGCTTGTTCCGTCAGCAAAGTCACCGCTATACAGGGCAGTGAGAGCGATTTAGAGAAATTGCCCGTTAAGGTTTATCTCCCCAAACTCTGTAAAATGCCAAGGGGGAGGCTCTTCGTGTGGGAAAGGTCATGCGTGTGTTCCCACAGGGTCTCTCATGTCACTGTGAGGCAGGAACCACAAACGACAGCATCGCAATTGGATTTTGCTCTATATTTGGAAAATTTGGCTCTTCGTTAGAAGGCAAGCTGATGCTATCTTACTTAGTCCATTCTTTTGCTCGTCTCCTAGAATCATTAAATTACAGAGCCATATTTCCAAAGCTCTCGGGCAGGGGGCACGGATTAGGAATAAAATCTTTTAAGCTCCTGTAGAAAAGCTCTGGATTCATTTACGAATGGTGGGTGCAGAGCCTGGGGAGTGATCTCTTCCGAGCCGACCCGGGTGAATGATTTGCTTCATTTTCCGTGGCTCTATGATGTTCTCTCTTTAATGCAGAACAAGGATGGCACCTTTAATATTCTGTTCCTGAATGTATCCCTGATCGCCCCATGACCCTATCCCCGGAGGTAAAAGCGAACGAAGGAACTAGAAGCCATGAAATATAGGAATGATCAGAAGGGAGAAAATGAAAGCTGAGAAGAAAAGGCTGCTGGGTTGTTTATCAAACTCCCCTGAATAAGGCCGTTTTGATCCGTGGAGCAGCTCTGTGCCGTTCTCAGAACTGTCTATTTGAAAGTCTTTCTTCTTTCCTTAGAAAGATTGTGTTCTCTTAGGGGATTCAAAAACTTAACAAATATTTAGTGAGCTATTAGAACAATTCTCAGGCCAGCACTCATAGGACTTATCTCCCAAGCTCCAAATCTACCTGAAACCATGATTGATTTGCTTATATTTTCATTTTCTCTCTTTTTTTCTGAGAGTCCAATTTGGACACTTTTCAGCGACAGTGGGGATAACTATGCGTTTCTTCAGGCAGTCCGGCTTTGGCGTAGGATTTCCCCCAGGCCATTGCCACCCACTCCTATTCAGAGGGAAAGCGCTATGGGACTGAGCTTATGGTTCTCCTGGGGAATCTTCTAGAAGGACTCTATCGGTGAGAGCGGCTACAAGGATTTCCTCCCAGAAAGCTCTGCCAGGATGTGGCTCCGCTCGGCAGGCCAGATTTGCATTCCAAATGCAGGACCCACGTGCCTCATTATATTGTGCGTCTTCATTAAGAATGCGAGGGGAAAACCAGAGCGGAAGTGCATCTCTAAGACAGCGTCCTTGATCCTGTAGCCTCCTCACGGAGTCCCCCAAGGAGACCGCCCTCCTCGACTCTCCTTACTTCTGTGACCGGGAGCCGAGCCCCCGAGCCGCCTAAGGACTGAGGGCAAACTCGCAGCCCCCACAAACCACAGCTGACCAGCACCAGCGCAAACTCTGCCTCAAGCACCTCCTACTGTGCAAAGGTGTCCTTGAGCTTGGCTTGTTTAAAATCAGCTTGGGGTCCAAGGACTGGAATTGATGTCCCTAGGTATTGCAAGTTGCAGAGAGATTAGGCGATAAAAGGAACCGTCAAATTTCTTGCTATACCTTCCTGAGAAGGCCGCACCTCCAGGTCTCCTCATTAATCAAAGGAGTTAACATCTAGCACACACTTGTCTTCCCTATCTATCTATCTATCTGGAGAGAACATGATCAAGAGAGGGGCTGGGGCGAGGGAGGAAGAGAGAGACAGAAAAAGAGAGAGAGAGAGAATCAATCTTAAGCAGGCTCCATGCCCAGCTGGGAGCCTGACGTGAGGCTCCATCTCCCAACCCTGGGATCAAGACCTGAGCTGAAATCAAGAGTTGGAGGCTTAACTGACTGAGCTACCCAGGCACCCTCATCTCTCTTTTTAACACTTTGTCTCGTCTTTGATGAATTCAATCAATAAAGATGGTTTCATGGTGCCAAGTGCTCTTATTAGTATCTTAAAATTTGGCCTCTAATTTTACCTACCAGGGATATAGCAGAATCTAAGGGGATCTCTTTATTCATAATGAGCCGAGCATCTGAAATTGGCTAAAGAATTCTCTCATCAGTTCTATTCAAATGAAGTCAAGATGTACAAAAGCCCACGCCTGGGAATCCGTCCTGAGGACATGATTCCAAATGTGGAAATGCTTTTGGGGAAAGGGGCCTTGTCTGCCATTTGCTCTTTGTCCGTGCTGCTGCCCACACCTCCCTGCCCTGCCCGGTCACTGGGTCCTTCCCGCACTCTTCTCAGGCCCTTGCTTGCACCACAGCTGCTCACAACCTGTAGCTCTGAAATCCCCTTCATTCCCTTCAGTGTCAGGGGACAGGTGACTCGGTGGGGGGGGGTGGGGGAGGAGGGCCAGGAGTGGGCGGGAGTGTGCTTCCTGCCTGGTATCTTATAAATCATTCACGAGGAATTCTGAAAAGTCACCAGTACCGCCTGACTGTGGCGGGTGGCGGATTCCGGGATGGCACTGCGCAGCTGTGTTGGTGAGGACTGGGTTTGACCGCGCTCAGGTAACAGAGCACAGTGCTTACAAGCCCAAACTGCCTAGTTTACTAGCCCTTACGAGCTAGGTGGCTTCAGGCAAGTTAGTTAATCTCTTTGTGCTTCATTGCTCATGTGTCAAACAGGGACAGTTAGTGTGCTGACTTTATATGGTTGGTATAAAAATTAAATTAGCATATAAGCCAAGCACTTAGAGCAGTACTTGGCATGAGATAAGTGATTACTACCATAAAACAGAGGGGAAAAAACCCCCAAAGAATTTTCTTATGTACATCAAAAAAAGGAAAAAAAAAAGTCCGGATGAAAATAGTACAGAACTGGTACGGGAGCCTCAGGGTATTATTAGAGCCAGACTCTTCTCTTTCTGTTCTCCCATCAAGGTTACTTCCCAACACAAGACCACTGCTGGAGCTCCAGCCATTGCAGAATTCCCTCAAAATCCTCCTCAGTGCAATGCTGGGCAATTCGGCCTCCTCTTCGCATTGCCCTCACCTGTATCCGAATGCCCAGGGGTCTTCCACCACCAAGATGTTCATCAAACCAATCAAGCCTTTCTCTAAACCAAAGACTGGATAAAGCTGGTGGGTAGATGCATGTATTACCCCCGGTCCCTCCTCCTACTCCTCTAAATCATCCGTAAAGGGATTTGGAAAGGATGCAAACCCGCAAGGGCCAAGAAGAGACAGAAGAGGGGATGGCAGCAACAATATTTTGGAAGCCGGAAAGCAGATGGGGAGGCGCTGAGTGATTTAGGCATTTCCAAGAAAGCTGAAATATAAGCCAGCAGGTAGGAAATAAACACACACACACACACATAGAGGAATCCTTTTAACGGCACACCCCCAAAGGCGCAGGGATTGGCCAACAGGTACTGTGGGTAATAATGGTGAAGGTGGAGCCAAGAGCAGGATTGGTGGAAAGGCTGTTTCAGAAACAGCTGGAGGGGCGCCCGGCTGGCTCAGCTGGTAGAGCATGTGACTCTTGATCTCAGGGTCGTTGAGTTCCAGCCCCATGCTGGATGTAGAAATTATTTATTTTTTAATGTTTATTTTTAAGAGAGAGAGAGACAGAGTGTGAGCAGGGGCGGGGCAGAGAGAGAGAGGGAGACACAGATTCTGAAGCAGGCTCCAGACTCTGAGCTGTCAGCACAGAGCCTGACACGGGGCTCAAACCCACAAGCCATGAGATCATGACCTGAGCTGAAGTCAGACGCTTAACCGACTGAGCCCCTAGAGATTACTTTAAAAAAAAAAACAGCATTTAGACCCCCCCAGATCCCCTCTCCTGGGTGGTGGTCTCCCTTCTACCCAGTTGAAAACTAGAGGTCTATTATCTGGAAAGAATGGAGGGTCTCTGGTCTGAGAAACAAGACCGAGGTTTTCAATTGGAACACAGGGCAATTGAAGGATGTTTAAGTGTTGAATATTGAAAGCCCAAACTCCTTCTTCCACTGGGTCCCAGGTGTATACTCTCCGAGCAGGAAATTGGATGCATCATCTCAGGGAATGAGACTTACTGACATCAGGAGACATCGACAGGACCCAGTCAATAAGGACAAGACCCACAGTAAGGTAAACAATCAGCAGTTAGCAGGGATTCCAATCAGCCTAGGATCATTAGAGGAAAACCTCTCTTGGGAAAGAGATCAAAACCAACAGAAACTACACGGAATGAACTTAAAAAAAAAAAAAGACAAAAAACATGACATAAAGGAACAAGGTCAAGGACATCATGAATAAATAATGAGACAAATCAAGGATGTGGGACATGTCACAAGACAACTGGCCAAGTGTCTTTGAGTCAGTGTGATGACAAAAAGGGGAACCTGCTTTAAATAAAAAAGACATAACCAAATGCAGTCTGTGGTATCTGATTGGATCCTGGTTTAAAAAACAAATTGTAAAAGATATTTTTGGAACAACCAGGGAAATTTAAATAAATACTGGGTGTTAGAAACTAGGGACCTTCCTTTTTCCAGGTGGCCAGGAAGATGGCAGACATTCAGACTGAGGGTGCCTACCAAAAGCAGCCAACCATCTTTCAAAATAAGAAGAGGGTCCTGGGGCGCCTGGGTGGCTCAGTCGGTTAAGCGGCCGACTTCAGCTCAGGTCATGATCTTACGGTGTGTGAGTTCGAGCCCAGGTCATGATCTTACGGTGTGTGAGTTCGAGCCCAGGTCATGATCTTACGGTGTGTGAGTTCGAGCCCCGCATCGGGCTCTGTGCTGATGGCTCAGAGCCTGGAGCCTGCTTCGGATTCTGTGTCTGCCTCTCTCTCTGCCCTTCCCCTGCTCACGCTGTCTCTCTGTCTCTCAAAAATAAATAAACGTTAAGGGGCGCCTGGGTGGCTCAGTTGGTTAAGGGGCCAACTTCAGCTCAGGTCATGATCTCACGGTCTGTGAGTTTGAGCCCCACGTCGGGCTCTGTGCTGATGGCTCATCAGAGCCTGGAGCCTGCTTTGGTTTCTGTATCTCCCTCTCTCTCTGCCCTTCCCCTGCTCACGCTCTGTCTCTTTGTCTCTCAAAAATAAATAAACGTTAAAAATTAAAAAAAAATAATAAATAAATAAACGTTTAAAAAAAAAAAAAAGAAGAAGACGGTCCTGCTTGGAGAAACCAGCAGACACTCCCGAGATACTACAGAAACAGCGGTCTGGGCCTCGAGACGCCTACGGAGGCCATTAAGGGCACTTAATATTCACGAGAAATGCTCCTTTACTGACGATGTCTCCATCCGAGGGCAGATTCTGTCTGATGCGGTGACCGAGATGAAGACGCAGAGGACCACGGTCATCCGCCGAGACTACCTCCACTACATCTGAAAGTAGAACCACTTGGAGAAATGCCACAAGAACGTGTCTGTAGACCTGTCCCCCCGCTTCAGGGATGTGCAGATTGGCGACACTGTCACGGTGGGCAAGTGCTGGCCCTTGATCAAGACTGCGTGTTTCAATGTGCTCAAAGTCACAGAGGCCACGGACACCGAGAGACACTTCCACAAGTTCTGAGACTAGATGTCTGCCCACACCCCAAAAGGAAATAAACTTATTTTCCCGGTCAAAAAAAAAAAAAGAAAGAAAGAAAGAAAAGAAAGAAGAAAAAAAGAAACTAGGGAATTAGTCTGCTTTAAAAAAAGTATTGTTTATTTTTGAAAGGTGAGTAATGAGGTTTATTTTGGAGTGTCCTTACGTTTTGGATTGTATTCAGAAGTACTTAGAGGTGAAGCATCAGGGTATCTATAATTTTCTCTAAAATAACTCAGGAAAAGTATACATACGTGAATCAAATATGGCCGAATGTTACCAAATTTTTAATCTAGATGAGGGAAGGTATTGGGTTTTCACTTTCTTATTCCTTCTCTTTTCCTGTTTGAAGTTTTGATAGTAAATAATAAAACAAAGCAAGCAAGCAAAAACAATCAAGGAATGATAAATTGTGATATAAACTCTTCAAATTGTTCCAGAAAAAAGCGAAGCAAGGGGGTGGGGAGAGCAGTGGGTCCCTGCAGGCATTCCTATCTGGGCTCACAGGAGGAGGGGAGAGCTGGGGAAGAACCAATTTGAGACCCCTAGGGAAGCTGAGATTTTAATCATGGAGAACCCATGCCGAGGCCTCAAGTTCAGGGGAGACTCAGGCTGTGTCCCCATAATCCACAATGTGCCAGAGAGAATGCAGAGCAGGAATACAGAGGAGGGGGTTTGAGGCAAACTTTGAAAAGTGATGGACAGGTGAAGGTAGACATATTCTGTAACTGATAAAAATTACGTCTACATAGGGCATTCATCGTGACTTTATTTATTCATTTTTTAAATATGCTTCACCTTCAGTGCGGAAACCAATACAGGGCTTGACTTCACGACCCTGAGATCGACCTGACCTGAGATCAAGAGCCAGATGCTTGGGGCGCCTGGGTGCCCCAGCCAGTTAAGCGTCCAACTTCAGCTCAGGTCATGATCTCACAGTTCGTGGGTTCGAGCCCCACGTCGGGCTCTGTGCTGACAGCTCAGAGCCTGGAGCCTGCTTCAGATTCTGTGTCTCCCTCTCTCTCTGCCCCTCTCCCACTTACACTGTCTCTCTCAAAAATAAAATAAGGATTACCAAAAAAAACAAAAAAAAAAAACAAAAAAAGTCAGACCCTTAACCGACTGAGCCAGCCAGGCATCCCATGACTTTATTTGTAATAGTATAAAATTAAAAAGAACTTAAATGTCCATTGTTTAGAAAACTGGTTGAATGAACTAAAATATAGTTACACATTGCTATAAAAAGCAATGAGGAAAAACTTGAAGGAAGGGAAAATACTAATTATGTAAGCACTGGAGGGCACCTGGGTGGCTCAGCTGGTCAAGCGTCTGACTACACTCAGGTCATGATCTCGTCGTGGTCTGTGAGTTCGAGCCCAAAATCGAGCTCTGTGCTGGCAGCTCAGAGCTTGGAGTCTGCTTCAGATCCTGTGTCCCCCTCTCTCTCTGCCCCTCCCCTGCTCGTACTCTGAATCTCTCTCTCTCAAAAATAAACAAACATTAAGAAAACATTGTTTAAAAGCACTAGAAAGCAAATCATCAACAAAAAAAAATGCTTAGAAGCAGGCAACGGGGTAGGAAAGAAAAGGGGTCAGCATCTATACACCGAATATATAGTTTCAGCCTTGGAATCACAGTTTCATAACCAAAAAATTTAATGGTAAAGAAAAAAACCCCATAGGTTTACAAAGACTGAAAAAATGTGAGAAAGCCTTGTGGTATTAGGTACAGATGTAACACCCAACATCTTAGGTTCCGCATGTTTACAACAGTGTGAAAATACAGCCCCAGCCTTTGCATGGAGTAAGGACTACAAGGACATGGGATACCTACGCGGTTGTTCAGCTTCTACTTGCTTGTCTTTCAAAACTCTGGTGCATCTGGGCTCATTTAATGATCAGGAAAAAGAGAAAGAATCGACTTTTAAGAAGCCACGGCTGGCCATGCTTTGTGTTAGAAAAGCTTGCATCTGTAAGCCCCTACACTCGCCCTCACACGTATTCCTTCTGTCACAGATTCTCAGTACAGCTCCAACAGGCAGATGTGTCTTTAAAATCGAGGCAAGGTGACAACCCTTTGGAGTTGGACTCTGAGATCAGGGCTGCTTGCCACAGCTGCCTCCAACATTCCGGCAGGCGGCCCTCATCTTGTTCAGGCCAGAGGTGAGAAGGCAGCCCCCCAGGAAAAGCCCTGGGAATCGGGACCTGGTTCCGACACCCAGGACAAACCAAAGTCCTACCATGAGTTTTTGAGACACACGACATTATGAAAGACTCCGAATGGCTCTGATAATGATTATAACCTTCCAAACTAAATAAATAAAAACCCTCTAACAGAAACCAATCCCTTAGGGATCCAAAAAGACACAGGAAGAGTCCAAGAAATGTTAGCAGCTGCTTCCAAAGGAAACTCCATTACAATTTAAAGCTCTGGGTATTTTTGACACATGCAACCTGATGATTAATTCTGAAATGGCCTTGGAAGGATACAATTTGCAAAAGTAGAAGGTTTATCCCTTCCGTGCAAGTGAGGGGATCCACAAGATGCCAACGAGCTACAGACAGGCACCTAAAGATGCGGGCGGAGGGAGAAAGCTTCCATGTGTCCTGGGGGCAGGACAACGGGCTCATTCTAGCGACTCAGGGCCAACAGGAGTCCTGCCTGCACCAGGATCCCAGAGCTCCCAGGAGAAATGGGAAAGGAATCTCTTGACACGTGGCCCCGTGAGCGATACTGCCCCAAAGAAGAGAGACAACGGCTGCCCCGACCTCTGGGAGCAGGATGGTGGGAAATGCCTCATCCTCGGCATCTTTTCAACGTTCGTTGCCCTAGAAGGTTCATCTTTGTGACCTGCCCGTTCATCTCCCTTGCCCGTTTAAAAAATTCTGGGTTGGTTCTTTCTTTCTGATTTGTAGAAGTTCTCTGTTCTAGTTCTCTGTCACAAGATGTTAAAATAGGGCTCTTCCTGCTTCAATTCTCATCTTCACTCAGAGCTACCGATATGTTCTATACCAAATACCAAAGTGGCCACGCAGCTTGCCCCCCATATGCAGAATTTACAAAGGAAGCATCACAAAACTAGAGTCCTTGGCCAAGTCAAGAATCACAGGGGTGCCTGGGTGGCTCAGTCCATTGGGATCTGACTCTTGCTTTCAGCTTAGGTCTTGATCTCACCGTTTGTGAGTTCAAGACCCGCACTGGGCTCTGTGCGGACTGCAGAGCCTGGTTGGGATTCTCGGTCTCCCTCTCTCTCCATCCCTCCCTCTCTCCCTGTCTCAAAAGTAAAAATAAGCAGTAAAAAATAATAGAAGAGTCAGAGTGTGGCGAGAGAACAGAAATTTCCGAAGAGATTTCTTCAGAGACTTTTTCCCCTACAATGAATATAGTCCCCCCCCACCCCGCCCATCTCAGCAGGAGGTATAGAGTTGCTTCCTACTTGGTTTGATCCTAGACAGAATAGAATGGGCATCTCACTAGAACACCACTCATGGAGTTCGCCGTGTGCGCTGCTATAGCTGGGGGCGGGGGAGGGGGGTCGGGTCGGGTCTCTGTGGACCAGCGTCTGACTCTTGTCCAGGAAACCCAGAGAACGAATTGCTTAGATGGCGGAACCAAGAGGCTGCTGCTGCTTTGGCTCCCTGTTCTCTGAGTTCCTCAGGAAAAAGGATGCATGAGCGCGTCCATGAATAAAATGAGGGCAGTGTGAAGAGGGCTGGCAATAGTCCTGTCCAATAAGGCTGGTCCTGCCCAGCAGGGCTGCTTGAAGCAGCAAAGGAGACCCAGCAGCAAGAAGCTGGAGATGAAGCCCAGTTCCTAGGGGGCCGGAAGGAGACACAGCGGCCATTCACAACGGAACACATCCGTGAGGGTGGAGGGACCTGCAGGACCTAAGAGAATCTCTTAAAGGGCCCTGACAGTGTCCCCAACAGAAAACAAACAAACAAATAAAATAAAATGCTTTAAACTCTGCCAAACCCATAGCTCAAAGCCACGTTATGAGGGAGCCCTGCTATCCACTTATCATTCCTTCCCTCCTACCCCTGGGCCATGGAAAGATTAAAGAACCTAGGCTAGGGCGTGGAGTCTGGAGAGAGCCCAAGACAATGACCCAGCAAAAACACCAACTGCCCCCTTCTTTCTCACTTCAGGCTGCCCACTCAAAGCAGATCTAAGTTGGAGGAAAGAAAAAATTTTTACATTAAATCAAGTTCGAAGGTTTTTTTTTAAGATTTAATTTTAAGCAATCTCTACATACAATGTGTGGAGATCAACCCTCAGATCAAGAGTGACACGCTCTACCAATTGAGCCAGCCAGGTGCCCCAAATTCAAAGTTTTAATTAAGATCTTGAATGGGTAATATTTATAAACCGAGAATAGGCTTATGCATTAAAGTGACTCTAAGACTCTTTGTTATCTAAGAATGAATGGAAAAGTCTCAGACTTGCCAGAGTTTTTAATCTAGGAGTAGGAAAAAATTACCCTATTGAAAATTTTTAATTTTTAAGTTTATTTATTTTTGAGAGAGAGACAGAGAAAACGAGCAGGGGAGGGGCAGAGAGAGAGGGAGAGAGAAAGAATCCCAAGCGGGCTCTGCACTGTCGGCAAGAAGCCCAATGTGGGGCTCCAGCTCACAAACTGAGATCATGACCTGAATCAAAATCAAGAGTCGGTCGCTTAACGACTGAGCCACCCAGGTGCTCCATTAAAGAAAGGTTGGAGCAATGGGGCACCTGGTGGCCCAGTTGGTGAAGCTTCCGACTCTTGATTTCGGCTCAAGTCATGATCTCACAACTCATGAGTTCGGCTCCTGCACTGACAGCATGGAACCTGCTTGGGATTCTGTCTCTCCCTCTCTCTCTACCCCTCCCCACTCATGCTCTCACTCTCTCAAAATAAATAAAAATTAAAAAAAAAAAAAAAGTTTGGACCAAAAAAATAAAAAGTTATCTTGGATTATTTCACAAGTCATCACTAAAATACATCCATTACAAGTATTTCACGTCTCTAAGACTGTTGTCTTTTAATTTGCAGATGGCGACTCTTGTTATAAAATTTTACATTTTGGTGTGCAGAGCTTACTTAAAAAATAAATAAAAATTATAAAATAAAGATTTTACATTTAGATGTGAAATTTATTCATTTTATTTTTTGTTATTTTACAAAATATTTCCTTGGGGTGGCTGGGTGGCTCAGCCGGTGAAACATCCAACGCTTGGTTTCCGTTCAGCTCATGATCTCACAGTTCGTGAATTCAAGGCCCGAGTCTGGCTCTGATTATCAGTGCAGAGCCTGCTTGGGATGCTCTCTCTCTCCCTCTCTGTCCCTCCCTGGCTCACACATACCCTCTCTTTCAAAATAAATAAACTTAAAAAATACTCTCTCTCTCAAAATAAATAAACAAAAAAAATTTTTTTAATATTGAAAAATTAAAAAATACTTTCTCTTTAAAAGAGTTTTCCAGTTTTGTTTTCATGCTCAGATTTTTAATTCATCTGGAATTTGTTTTTTTGTGTTTAAAAAAAGGGTCAAGTAATGGGGCGTCGGGGTGGCTCAGTTGGTTAAGCGTCTGACTCTTGATATTAGCTCAGGTCATGATCCCAGAGTCATGGCTGGAGCCCCGTGTCGGGCTCCGCACTGTGCAGGGAGTCTGCTTAAGATTCTCTCTCTCTCCTTCTCCCTTTGCCCCTCCCCTGCTCTCTCTCTCAAAAAAAAAAAAAGTCAAGAGATTAGGGTGGTCAAGGAGACGTGAATGGAAATGCCGATTCCAAGCTGAAGTCTCAAGCACGCGTGCTTCCGCCATCTTCGCTTTTTCCTTTGACGCGAGAATAGCAACGTCTCAAGATGAAGGCAGCTTCTTTACCCTGGATCCTGGAATGAAGAGAACATGGCCAGAATCACAGCCAATCTGTGAAAGACAAGTAATGTGAGCAAAAAATAAACTTTTCTGCCTGTAAGAAATGAAGATTTAGGGGGTTGCTGGTTAGCACTGCATAACTTCGTCCAAGGTGACTGATACAAACTTCAAGCTGTCAAGTGTAAACACATTTTAAAAATATTTTTATCACATATTTTATATCGTTTCTAAGTGTTTAGAGTAAATGCGAAAACGACATACCCACTGTGCTTTTCTTTTTTTATCGCGGTAAAATATACATAACAGTTACCATTTTCACCATTTCAAGTGTACAATTCAAGTGGGATTAAGTACATTCAAAATGCTGTACAACCATCGCCACTACCCATTTCCAGAAATTTTCATCATTCCAAACAGAAAGTCTATACCCGTTAAACAATAATTTCTCCGGTCCTTCCCCCCAAACTCCTGGTAATCCTCTATTCTGCTTTTTGTTTCTAGGGAATCATACATTATTTGTCTTTTTGTGGCTGGCTTCTTTAACTTATAAAAGAAGTATAATGTTCTCAAGGTTTATCCAGGTAGGGGCACGTATGAGAAACTCACTCCTTGGTAAGGCTATTATTCCTCTGTGTGTGTGTGTGTGTGTGTGTGTGTGCGCGCGCGCGCATGTGTATGCATGTGTGTACCCCCAACATTTTGTCTATTCAGTCATCTGTTAACGGACAGGAGTTATTTCCACCTTTCTGGCTACTGTTATACTATGCTTTCTTAAATTTTTTTTTAAACGTTTATTTACTTTTGAGAGACAAAGAGAGTATGAGCAGGGGAGGGGCAGAGAGAGAGACACATAATTCGAAGCAGGCTTCAGGCTCTGAGCCGTCAGCACAGAGCCCAACGCAGGGCTCGAACTCACAGACCGTGAGATCATGACCTGAGCCGAAGTCCGCCGCTCAACCAACTGAGCCACCCAGGCGCCCCTATGGTTTCTTAATTTAATAGCAGGCAAATACATACAAGCTATCATAGAAAATGGCCTAAGATATCACAAGGGAAACACTACCAGTGGGTGCCTGTTGGGTTCGATTTATTTATTTTTCTAATTTTTTTTTAATGTTTACTTATTTTTGAGAGAGAGAGAGAGAGAGAGAGACAGAGCGCAAGTGGGGGAGGGGCAGAGAGAGAAGGAGACACAGAATTCAAAGAAGGCTGTCAGCACAGAAACAGAAGCGGGGCTTGAACTCATGAACGGCAAGCTCTTGACCTGAGCCAAAGTCGGATGCTCAACCGACCGAGTCACCCAGGCGCCCCTGTTGGGTTCCATTTAGAATGGATCATACTTTTACTTTTCATTCTATATATTCTTATATTATTTAAATTTGTTATAAGTTTTATGCAATTTAGAAAACTAATAAAGAGTTTTAAAAATAAAAACGTTTCCTTTTGATCAGAAGCGGGACAAACAAGAGATGTCATGAGTCACTACAAACGCGGTTTCGTTTTGTCTGGTGTTTAAATAAGCTCTATACCCAACGTGGGGCTTGAACTTACAATCCTGAGATCAAGAGTCGAATAGTCTACCAACGGAACCAGCAGATGCTCCTGCAAATGTGTTTTTAAGAATTATTTGTAAAAGGGGTGCCTGGGTGGCTTAGTTGACTGAGTGGCCAGCCCTTGATTTCAGCTCAGTCATAATCTCATGGGTTCGTAGAGTTTGATTCCTGTATCAGGCCCTATGCTCACATCTCGGAGCCTGCTTCAGACCCTCTGTCTCCCTCTCTCTGCGCCACCCCTCCTCAAAAATAAATATTAGAAAAATAAAAAAATTTAAAATCCTTCACAAAATATTTAGTCAAAGCTCAGGGTGCTTCCACTAGTGGGCCAGCAACAGAACTTCCATAAATGAAGAACATTAATTAAAAATTAAAATTACCCTGCAGGAAGCTGTATATGACTAAATGACATTCTTCCACATAATACGATCACTTTTTTTTCTCCTTTAATTCTCCTATTCTTCTGTATCAGGTTTTATGGGCCATAATGATTAACGGTTATTAGTAATAACAGTCCTTTTTGGACAAAGCTGAAGCTTATTACAGTATCACATTCCCTGAGCCTAAATGTGATTAAGAATACACTTCATTTCAGCTCCATCATTTGCAGTAAAAACGCTACCTTGTATAACCATCCCTGGTTTCGAACCGAAAAAGCTACTGGGATTCCAGCTGTTCACACTGTGGAACACTGTTCCTGGCAGGCCCAAGGGGAGCTCTCCCCGCAGGTGCTTAGAAGAATGTTTGAACGGCGCTTCTTAACATTCTTGGAAGAAGTTACACTCAAGGAAACGGCAACGTGGAACCAAAGATCTGCCAGACAGCCGGATGGCCTGGCGCGGCGCTCAGGTACGTCCACCGTGCGTGTAACTGACCTGAACTTTCCGCCCTCGATTTCGTGTTCTGGGCCTGTGGGACACAGCTGCTACGGTAGAAGCGGCTACTCACAGCAAGCCAACGGCGGTGCTCGGGGCCAAATCCCGACCCAGCTTCCAGGCCAGCACCACACTCACACGAGCCCAGGCTGCTGGTCAGCCGTGACCCCAGGTTCCCGCTCTTCCCCGGGGCAGTCTGCCTAGGGTGAAGATTCAGCCATCGAAGAGCTAGGTTTAACTTTCAGCCGAAATTTAACTAGAGCTCCCGGTTGCTGAGTCCGATGATTGCTTTTGAGTCTTGCACTCTGACTGTCGGGAGGCACTCGACGCTGCAGTCCCCCCCTCCCCCGGCCTCATCTGCTAGTCTCCCGGAGGCCCAGCCAGGCTGCCTCCTCTATTCCCTCAATCTTCCCTTTCAGAGGCATTTCTTTCTTACCCTATTCTGGACGAGCTTCTATTTCCATCCATGTGCCGAGGATTCCCAAATCCTGACCGCTTGGATGACTCTAGACTAGACCTCTCCCCAGGGCTTCAGGCACAGAGCCACTAGCCTGCCAGATGTTTCCATTTGGATGCTGCCCAGCCTCCTCGGATTAATGTCTAAAATGGAACGAACTCCCACCAAAAGCCGCTCGCTCTCTTCCTGTCTCTTGTCTTTGCTACTGGATCCTTCATCCTATCTGGGTAAGGACCACAGATTTCCTAGTTGGTTCCACTCCAGTCGTGACTTAGCTGAAAGAGTGACCCTCCCTGGGGCGCCTGGGTGGCTCAGTTGGTTAAGTAGCTGACTCTCGATTTCAGCTCAGGTCATGATCTTACAGTTGCGAGATCAAGTGAGGTGTGGAGCCTGCTTACGATTCTCTGTCCTTCTGTCTTTGCCCTTCCCCCACTCGTGCTCGCACACAAATGTGTGCTTTCAGAAAAAAAAAAAAAAAAGACAAAACAAAACAAACACAAAAAACAATCTTGAAAAAGAGTGATTCTCCTTAGAGACAAATTTGCCACACCTTTCTCCTGGTTTATGTCCTTCAGAGGCTCCCTCCCTGCGGGGTCAGGTCCACCTCCTTGGCTGGCACATGCGGCCTTGCTTCATCTGGCCTCTGCCCACCCAGTAGCACCCCTCACACACTCTTCTTTGTGCACTTGCCGACCAAGTGCAGTTGCCAGAGTAAGTCACGTTCTCCTGCTGCATGCTGAACCCTGTACATGCTGCAAATCCTTCAGGGCTTGGTCTCCCTGAACTGAATTTCAGAATCGCTTCCTCCAGGAAGCCTTCCTTGACTCCTGAGCTGAATGAGGTGACTGTCCTCTGGGATCCACAGCAGCCGTTTCATTAACTTTACCCCTAGGGCCCTTTCAGGTTTTATTACTGGTCTCCTTATCCGCTGGGAGCTCACCAAGAAAAGGAACCGTGTCGTCCGCATGCATGTCTAGAGCCCGCCACAGACCGAAATGAGGCAAGAAAAGTGTATAAAGACGAGTGATGACTTGTAACACTGATGGGGAAGCATGTATTATTTTTTCTCTTCCGGTTTCCTGTTTTCTAGTATGTGTATTATACTACTTTCATACGTTTTTGAAAATCAGTTCATTTTTAAGGTGTGTCCAATCTCTCCTGCATAGCTCCAATAAAAAGAATTCACTGCCTAACTAGTCAAGTTCCTTTCTCCTCAGATGCCTCTGGCTCCTCAAGACCCCTGCCTCAAGCACCACAAATCCTTCAGAACTGAGCAGAGTAGAAACGCTCGCTGCAACATTTTCAGCACGCAGAAGGACCACCCACACACACACAAATTCCTTGGCCTTGAGAAGGTTACATTGCTCTACTCGCTGAGTGCCAAAACCCATTTTTGGCCAAATATTCATCAGAACCTTGCTGTATTTTCACAGCCGAACCCAAGAGGTACATTCACAGAACCCACCTAAGAATTAGAGAGGACAGAGATGATGGAGCTTCTTAGGGAGACCTCTCTCGCCTTGTCAGCTCAAGACACTAACAAGAGAAGGGGGGCGTGGGGGGCGCTTCCAAAAATTCTTCCCTTTTTTTTTTTCACCGAAACATTAATTATCTTCTCAGCCACCAAAAATTTCAACCATGCACACTGGCTTGTAATTCTTTAAAATATGTGAAAAATAATCCAACCATACAATGTTCAGTCTGACATTTGCCATTGTTTTTCTCTACAAGAAAACAAAAACCTGATTAGTTCCAAAAATAAAACCCAAAGAGAACCTCAGTGGAGGAGCAAACCCTGTGGCTTAGAAGCCATCATTCTGATTAACAGCACATAAGTGTTACCTGACGAACGGATTCCTATCTTAAATGCAATTATCGCCAACTCCGTGCGGTCCCCACTGTTTTTGTAGTTTTATGCCCAGTTCCTGAAACAATAACCTTAAGAGCAATAAACGGAAACCTCGCCTCGGCACTTGGGTCGACTACACAGTTTTCCCACCTCAGTCAGCAGGGACCCTGGGGGGACATGTCGTGGCCGAACGCCACAGCTATCCAGGAAGGTACCTACTCCTCTGTCCTCAGCGGTCTCTGCATCTGCGCCTGGAGGGGCGCTTTCCACAACTAAGCCCACTGCCAGGGCCGGCGGAGACCATCAGGACAGCAGGCCTCCGCTCTCGAGAAATCCCCGCCTGAGCCGTCGCTGGCCTCCGGGGAGGACTCCGCCGTGCCGTTGGCAGCCTCAGAGCGAAGGGCTTCAGGCAAGTGGGGCTGAAGCACCATCGAATCAAGGGGCTGCTGGAGTACAAGAGTGTCTAATCTAAACTCACTTTCTCTGGCAGTCAGGGGAGTGGAGGGTGGAGCGTGGACAGGGGTCATGCAGAGGAGAGAGACACGTGGGATACAGGGGGTGGGGGTGGGAAGAGTCGTGCGGCCTTTTCACTAGGAAAACTGAAAGGGTCTGGCAGGCATCTGTGCCACTGAGAACACACTGCAAACAAGCACTGCACTTCGAAGGCACAATCTCCAAAATTTCTGATCCGGCTCAACACATACTACGTGCCTACCGGCACCCTGTCATCATAGCCTGGAAACTTACCTCACATAGACTATTCGTGTTCTTAGTACACAGAAGAGGAGTTGTTAGAAGGGAGAAAAAGAATATGTTGAAAGCAGGTCAGAGAGAGATCAAAGGATTGATTCGAAGCCACGTGACCATCAGAGACACTGTCATCACAGCCAGGAGACATCTTTTGTGCTTCATCCACCATTAGTTTATTGCAGAGTGAAGTTTTGGTTCAGAACAAAAGGGAAAGAAGTCCACCAAGAATGAATTACACTAGTGAATGAAGTCAACTCCACAGACAGTACCATGTCGTTAGCAGCAGCTGTAGGTGGTTCTCAAAGGCAAAATTTATTAACTATTTCAACGTTCAGGCTGTACAGATTACTTTTCAGATGTACACACAACATATTTATATCATAACAAAGCTAACTTTTTATAAAATATTTCCTTAAGGATTAAAGATGCTAAAAAGCTCCAACCACTAATTAATTAAATATTCGATGCACATTTTAGGTACTATTAAAGATCTCACATAAATACATTACGCTGCACAGCCGAGTAAGAAAAGCTATGACCCATATGACCGCACATTTTACTAATCCCATATTAAAGTAGAAAACAAAGTTGTGCCACATAAATTGAGTTGATTTTAACAATCTTTTCATTAGAAGATAGAAACTATGTCCATTTAAACCATCGTTCCTAAAAGAGCTACCGAACAGTAAAATTATTACCTGAAATCCGAAACTATATATAATGCAGTCTTTACTATCCAAATTCCCTTCCCTCCTGTTTGATACAGTACATCTGATTCTTCTATGATCTATGCAATGGCCAATAGTAATGACAATTAGCACTAGTTATGAGTACACAGTGGAAGTAACAGAACTGGCCATACACACATCTGAATCACTATTCCCGTTGAGAATAAGGTCAATAAGAAATAATGGTTAAAACCAATACATCTTTATTTAATCTATTCAACCACTTGCTATCTTTAGCGGTGAATGCTACCCCCCCCACACACACATTAATTTTTCCCATAAAAATCTTTACATGTCAAAATGCTTTTTAATCCAGGTTTAGATTACGAACAATGAAAAGATGTTCATCTTCTTTCTTACCTCCGTGGACTTTATCAGGCCTGTAGTCACCAGGTGCACAGAAAGATGAGTTACTGGAAAGACAATCTGACCACAGCTGTTTGCAAAACAGAAGCGCTCTATTTTAAGGCAAGTATCTGTATCACACACAGACATACACAGCAACTTATCCACTGGTGAACTCAATCATATGACAGTACACAATTCAACAAAAAACTGAGGTATAACTTTACTTAACATACATACAAACGTCAGAAGGTATAAAGACCTTCTCAATGTACTTAACGTGTTTTACCCATAACTAAATAGAAAACTCTTTTCAAAGTTCTTATATGTCCAGAAATACCCACGATTCTGAACTCTAGAAAAAATACTAGAAATTAAATACTCTAAAGTCTTTGCAATAAGGCTCTCCACATAAGGCTACCTTTGATATAAGGCTACTTCAACTTGGTTTCTGAAAATAGCAAAAATGTGCACCAAAATTTAAGCTATTCTGAACAAAAGAGAGGACTTGGTCTCGTGTGGGATGGTGAGATGATGAGCTTATTGAGCAAAATTAAACTTGAGCAAAAAGCAAATTTTAAAATACATCCAAGAAAAACTTTTCCTATAATTTTTTAACATAAGACTGAACTACTGTGCTCTAAAAATGGTTCAAAGTGTAAGGTATTATTTAGTGCAAAACAGACATATATATACCTTTACTTAAGTAATTTAAATAGAACAGCATCTATAACTCTGTATGTATAATATATTTTAAAAATCTACATTCTGTGACCTTTACAAAAGTAGACATATTCTTTACTTTCAAGTTAGAAATGGTGTAACAGTTTTACCTTTGGATATTTCCAGTCAATGGCTGTATACAACGAAAGAGAATATAAATCTAAGTCATAAGTCATTCAGTACATGGGGGCCCAAAAGTGAAAAGTGAGCGATACTACATAAAGCGGAAAAATGTGTACCCTAGATTTCTGCTTGTTCAAAAACGTATAGTCTCTACGTATTTTTAGTTATTGAATAGTTTGATGCAATGACATTCAGTGAAGAAATCTGATTACTAACAGTACTCACATTAAAACTGTGTTCCTTAAAATGAAGGCACATAATATGCATTGTGCCTAAATACAAAGATAAACTAATGACAGCATAAATTGATTTTAAGTTTGATAATTACTGCACCTGTTTCCTTTGATAAACTCCCAGTGATATTAAGAGAAAAAAATTCTAATTATTTTCACCTATTAATTTAACCAGGTACTCTAGAAAAATATTGTTCTAAGGGGGCAGTTCAACAGGAATTGCTTCTTAAATTTCCAAATCAGATCAAAATAAGGGAAATAAAGAGGGACTAAAAAAACTAGACTATGTAAATGAATAGATAACAGTGACAAAAAAAAGCTGAATAATATCCCCAATATGGAGGGTGCTCCTGGCTGGCTCAGCCAGAAGAGTATATGACTCTTGATCTTGGGTCGTGAGTTCGAGCCCCACGATGGGTGTAGAGATTACTTAAGTAAATTTTATTAACTTCCATCTTGATAGCATATGAACAAAAGGAGTTTAAGATTGTGGATAGATGAACATATGTTTCCGTTAGAACGGACATACACAGAGTAACCGGAAGCTCCACAACCTAAATCCCACTTCCACAGTGATATCAGGCACCACCTGGTTGTGGGGGTCTCCAGCTGATTCCTATAGGCACGGGCAGAAAGCACCCTCAAGTTCTCACTAGCACTGAACTCCGATTTCTCCTTTGTCAAAATGTCCCAACACTGGTTAACAGCAGGGGGCAAAGGAAAGCAACTCCAACGCTAAATGTTAAACGTTCCTTCGTTTGAAGGGATCTAGAAATCTGCTTATTCAGTAATTAAGCAAATATGCCACTGACTTCAAACACTCGGGCTTCTAGAGACAGCCACAAATCAGCCACAGCTTCTGCCCACAGAATGATTCACTCTTGGAACCGTCGTGATTACAACATCAACTTGAACTCTGGGTGAGATAGGTTTTCTACTTTGACTACCCCAGACAAGGCCAATCGCTAAGTACTTGCTACTACTGCCTGTTGATCACGTCCAATCAGCAAAGTACCATAAACATGGCGGCCCGGGGTGCGGTTCTGCAGTCTCTCTGCAGACCAATTATGGCACTTTGGACATCTCCTCCGAAGAGAAACTGCCCTGCCCACAGCAATCTCCCCACCTCAACAAGGCTGCTTTCCCCAAACTGGGAGGCCTGGCTTAGAAAACCACTCCTCCGCCTTAGTGATGGTAAGGCTAAGCTAATGCTACTCTGGAATTTGAACAGAGAAGGAAGAAAAAGAACCAACCAGTGTATGCCAGGTGAAGACGACACTGGAAGGGGTGCATTGCTGAGGGATGCCATCTCTGGGCGGCAAAAGAGAAACCAGAACCGCCAGACTCAGGCGGGTAGCTGCTACTTGGTCTTTTACAACAAACACCCATTAGCTTTGGTGCCCGTAGGTTCTCTGTAACACGGGAACCTATAAATACAGTGAGAGTGATGGATTTTTGAGTTACTGCTAGTTATATATTTTTTTCTTCTCTCAGCAAATTTTGTTTTGTAGGATGACCAACTAGGGTCAGAGATTTACTTTCAGAACAGTTAATAAAAAAGTATTAAGTAAAAATAAAAGGATAAGACATTAGTACATTACATTTTATGGAAAAGCTGCTGTAATTTTTATTACCCTACAAATATGAGGAACTGTAGTCATTATTAAAGTATTCGATGACTAGTAATTGGGAATTCTACTATTCCTAAGAATGGTTGTTATGAATAGTACTGAATACATTTGTAGCAAAGTATACCTCTCTTTGAAACTTTTTCCCCTAAACATGTTTGGTAAATAACATTACAAAAGCAGGGTGCCCAAAATCCCAGATCATAACTCCACTGGGTCTGATGTCCACATTTGTACCGAAGTTTATTAACATTCACCCAGCATACTCATGAGATTTATTAAAACTGTAGTCATTAACCAAAGGCCTTTGGGGCACATGTACAAAATTAGACGGTTCTAAGTATTCAGTCAAATACTACATTAGCAATATGACTCGTAAAAAAAAACCATGCCTGTGGAGCTCTGCCCATTGAGAGTTAGTCAGACTGCAAAACGCAACGTTTCAAGTGACCTTCCAAACCATTTGGGGAAGGGTTGTTTACAGAGAATATTGAGCTTTTCTCCAATTATTTTTCGGACATAATTTCCTAGAGGAATTTCCCAATGACTATGTTCATGGTGAGGGATTAAATTTTAAAAATATGGGCTTAGTATCTGTGTAAACGACCCTCAGGTTAAACCAAAAAAAAAAAAAAAAAAAAAAAAAGATCTTTTGCACAGAACAGGATTTTCCAAGGGCATCAGCCAAGGTGAGGCCAGCCAATAGTCATTTCTGTGTACCCCACAGGGCCCAGCACAGCAGTGATACTTGTTAGGCAAACCTTTCTACTGTGTGCACACAAAGGATTCAAAAACCAAAAACCAAAACCAAACAAACAAAAAAAACCTTTCCTACAGCAATGCCACAGACTAGTTAACTATCAAGTCTTGTTTTGGAGAGGACTCCTTCCCCCTCCCAGTAATTCAGTGATTCTTGCACTTTCTGTAAGTACTATGGGAGGATGCAGACTGAGACGCACTAGGAAATCCAGTTCCTGGAAGCCCAGAGAGGCTCCCTGCTTCTCAAGCTTTTCTACTAAGGTATCCCAGAGACAGGCAGAAGAGCCCTGCATACAACAGCAAGGACCGCTCATGGAGCTGGAGCCCGCCTCTCTCCGCCCCCTGGCCTCCTGCCAGTATTCCTGGACTATCTGAGTATGAGAAACACAAGGTCAGTTAATAAAGAGGCATTAAAAAGACCCAACTAACAGAAACACATTATCTTTCTTGTGTCTATGCGTCTCTGTATCTTTAGGCAAGTGAACACAAACTCAAATTAACTTGAGTTAATGAAGAGAATCGGTTTAATAGTCTTAGAAACCATTAAATGTACATCAATTGATGAACCGTAAAAAGCATCAACGAGCACTTCTATGACTTCAACCCGATTAGTTATCTTGTATGGATCTGGAAACTCACTTCGACAAAATTTATTTCCTGACACAGATGGCACAACTCGACTCACAATAAAATCTACCCATCGCTTCATTAAAAACATTATTCCTACAATCCAGAAACTTTTATGATAAAGCACTGAACAAACCAGAAATACAAGAAAGCTTTCTCAACCTGTTCAAGAGCCTCTGTGAAAAACCCATAGCGAACCCATCATACTTAATGGTGAAAGACTGAAAGTTTTCTCCCAGAGATCAGGACTAAGACAAGGATATTCACTCTCCCCGCATCTATCTGAGACTGTGCTAGTTCTAGCTGGGGTGATTCAGTAAGACCAAGAGATAAAAGGAAGGAAGAAGTAAAATGATGTCTCTTTGCAGATGATATGACCTTATATGTAGAAAACTGTGAAGAATCCTCACAAAACTATTAGAACTATTAAGCTCAGCCAGGTTCCAAGACACAAGATCAAGATACAAAGATCAGTTGTGTTTCTATACACTAGCAATGAATAATCTGAAAATGAAATTAAGAAAGCAACTGCATTAACAATAGCATCAAAAAGAATAAATGCTAGGAATAAATTAAACCAAAGAAGTACAAGGCTTCTATACTGGAAACTACAGAACACTAACGAAAATAAAAGAAGACTTAAGTAAATGGAAAGACATACTGTGTTCATGGATTGGAAGATTCAGTATTGTTAAGAGGGTGGTATTACCTTGATTGGATCTACATTCTCAATGAAAATTCAATGCAATTCCCTATCAAGGGACCGTATGCAAGGGACCGTAACAAGCTTGTAAAAGAAGAACTCACGCTTCCTGATTTCTGAACTTACTACAAAGTCTTCTCTGTGGTTTTGCCATAACAGACATATAGATCAATGGAAAAGAACTGAGCATCCAGAAATAAACACATACATCTATGGCAATCTGATTTTTGACAATTATGCCAACACCACTCAATGATGGCAAAAAGAGTGTCTTCAATGGTAGAGGAACAACTGGATTAACATCTCCAAAAACTGAAGTTGGCCCCTACCTCATATGCATATACCCGCACCCCGCTCTCTTTCTCTCTCAAAATAAATAAATAAACTTAAAAAAAATTGCATGCTATAAATGATACTCTTAAGAAAGGGAAAAGACAACCCTCAAACTGGGGGAAAAGATTTGTAAACCATGTATCTGTTAAGGATCTGGTATCCAGAATATATAAAGAAGTCTTATAATTCAATAATAAAAATGCAACCCATTTTTTAAATGGGAAATGATTTGAATAGACACTTCTCCCAAAACATACACAAATTATCAATAAGTACATGAAAATATGCTCAATATCATTAGTCATTAGGGAAATGCAAATCAAAATCACAATGAAAGGCACCTGGCTGGCTTAGCCAATACTGCATCTGACTCTTGGTCTCGGGGTCATTAGTTCAAGCCCCACATCGGGCATAGAGATTGCTTAAAAGCAAAAATCACAGGGGTGTCTGGGCAGCTCCGTCGGCTAAGTGTCCAACTTTGGCTCAGGTCATGATCTCCCCGCTCATGATTTCGAGCCCTGCGTTGGGCTCTATGCTGACAGCTCAGAGCCTGGAACCTGTTTCAGCTTCTGTGTCTCCCTCCCTTTCTGTCTCTGCCCCTCCCCCACTCACACTCTCTCTCAAAAATACATAAAACATTAAAAAGACTTTTTTAATTTAAAAAAATCACAATGAGATACTACTTCATACCCATCAGGATGGCAATTATTTAAAAAAAAATAAGAAAATAAAAGGGAAAGGTTAAATAAGCATCGGGGAGGATGTGGAGAAACTGAAACCCTCATATGTTGCTAGTGAGAATGTTTAATGGTTCAGTTGCTCTGGAAAACAGTATGGAGTTCCTGAAAACGTTATACATAGTGTTACCACTATGAGCCAGTAATTTCATTCCTAGGTATATATACAAGGGAATGAAAAACATATGCTCACACAGTAACTTGTACATGAATGTTCACAGCAGCATTGTCTAGAACATCCAAGAAGTATAAACAACCCAAATATTCATCAATAGAGAAATGAATGAACAAAATGTGGTATATCCACAGAACAGAGTATTATTCAGCAATAAACCACTGAAGTACTGATTCATGCTGTAACACAGATAAACCTGGCAAACATACTAAGGGAAAGAAGCCAGAAACAAAAGGCCACATGTTTCCATTTATATGAAATGTTCAGAATAGGCAAAACTATCAAGACAGAAAGCAGATTAGCGGTTACCAGGGGATAGGTGAGGGGGGAATGACTGCTAGCAAGGATGGGGTATATGAAAACATTCTGGAGTTAGAGAGTGGTGATGCTTGCATCGCTCTGTGAATACACTAAAATCACAGAATTGTATAATTTGAAAAGATAAATTTTATGGTACGTGAATTATATCTCAATTTTTAAAAAAATGCATTGTTAGGACCACCTCATATTTCACTAGTTGATGAAAATCCTCCTTATTAGGTCAAATGTTATGACATTTCCTCAGATTGGATTTCACACATAGCAGCTTTTCAATAATTTGATCTGATTCTTTTTTTTCTTAATTTTGTTTAACATTTATTTCTTTGGGAGGGGAAGAGCAGAGAGAGGGAGACACAGAATCTGGAGCAGGCTCCAGGCTCTGAGCTGTCAGCACAGAGCCTGACACTGGGGCTCGAACTCATAAACCACGAGATCATGACCTGAGCCGAAGTTGGACACTTAACCAACTGAGCCACCCTGGCGCTCAATTTAATCTGGTTCTGATTCCTATGCAGGTATGCCCATCTCAAAATACCTCATTCTTATATCCATGAGAAGTCAAATCTAAAAAACACATGCTAGGGGACAATAACACAAAAGAAAGTTGACTCGCAGGAAGGATTCCCTAATTGAGTTCCTATACACATCCATTACTGTGTTTATGAAATATGATGAAGTCTACCAGCATTTTTTCATACGAATGTTTGGAAACTTATTTATTACAAAAAGTGGGATGCACCTAATTATTTCTTGCATGCTACAGTCCTCCTATCTCTGCCTTGCACTGTAGCACGTAAAAGTGCCTAAATTTTAAAAATGTATATAAGGGGCACCTGGGTGCCTCAGTCTGTTGAGCGTCTGACTCTTGGTTTTGGCTCAGGGTTGTGGGACCAAGCCCCACAGCAGGCTCTACGCTGAGCATGGAGAGCCTGCTTGGGATTCTCACACTCTCTCTCTCTCTCTCTCTCTCTCTCTCTCTCTCTCCCTCTGACCCTCTCCCCCAGTCATGCTCTCTCTCTAAAATAAATAAGATGGAAAAAAAATTTGTAATAAAAATTTTTAAATGTATTTAAGAAAAAGACACAAATATATACATGTTGCTCAACTTTCATCTGATATTTTTAAACTGAGTTGATTGGAAGAGTTAATAAAAGGTGATTTCCCTTAAATCATTATAAGACAAATCTTATCAAGAAGGGGACCATGACCCATTATTCTTCTAATTTTACAACCATGATTTATACTATTTATTTAAAAACCTTCCAAATGATAAGAAAAACTGAATAAAAACACGGATAAGAAGTAAGGCAATTTATCTCAAAGCAAAAAATCTAAACTTTCCAATTCTGTCCTATGAACAAAAATGACCTTTCACTTGAACCTTACAAGCCTTACATCAATTTCATGATTTTGCAATTTACCTCCAAGTGTTTCATATAAAAGATAGGCTATGGTTAAAACAATAAAACAAAGTAAATGTATGTATAGCTACGCCCGCCCCTCAACACCCCCCCCCATTTGTAGCACAGTTCGGGATTTATAACTCGAATACTGTTCTCCACTAAAAACATGAAATTCTTCTGCCCTCTGTACCATAGAGAAGGAAGACATGGAATTCCATCAGAGCTGTGAGATCAGCTAAAAAAATATGTAAGTTGAACAAATCATTGTATATTAACACAGCGAAAACACCTGTCATTACTTGTGTATCCTTTCTTTGAAAACAAATCATCTTGGGTTGCCTTGGTGGCTCAGTCGGTCAAGCGACCCACTTCGACTCAGTGTCGGTCGTGATGTCTCGGTTCGTTAAGTTCAAGCCCCACAATGGGCTCTCTGCGGTCAGCGTGAAGCCCGCTTCAGATCCTCTGTCCCCCTCTCTCTGCCCCTCCCCTGCTCACGCTCTCTCTCTCTCTCTCAAAATAAACAAACTTGAAAAAAATGAAATAATTGAAGTCTAAGGGGAGGTGAAACTACACTAACACAAAATGATGTGAAATTTTAGTTTCAGTTTTAATACGATATTGCATAAATAAAGCAAGATCACTTCTTCAGATGTAAATGACATCGCATTACTTAGTTCTGGTAGGTGAAATCCAAATGTTTATTCCCTCAGGCTTTCATTCACTAAATGTCATTTATGCTTTCACTATGCTTGGTACAGTGTTAAATCAAAGGATTCTCACCAAAGCTACTTAAAATTAATTTGCTTAAATTAGAGCATAAATGCAGATTATCAGTTCAATTCACCAAAACAATAAACTGACAATTAAATTTACACTAATGGTCCAAAGTTTAAGTACTTATTGGGGGGGGGCGCCTGGGTGGCTCAGCCGGTAAGGGGTGCTGCACTTTCCCTGCATGAGCGTGCTCTCTCTCTCTCTCAAAATAAATAAACTTGAAAACTCTACTGAAAGTCTGAGTTTCCTAACCTGGTCTCAAGCCATCATTCCTGACATGCAGGGTGTCCAAAAGCAACATCTGCTCTTTATTTGACCTATAAGAAGGGGTTCCAAAATCCCAAAGAAAATATTTAAAAAGAAATCCTTCATGCTTCCTGATGTTATAAAATAAAACAGAAGTATGTCCAAAGACTACTGAACGAAAAGTCTGGAAACCAGGTTTCTGGGGCCTGACCTAATACCAACTCTCCCAGTTCACCGGAGAGGAAAGGCTCTCCCTGGATACGGGGGACCTTCGGTGCTAAAACAAAGAAAGTCCCAGGCAAATCAGGATGATAGCTAAATCGTAAGACACTGGGAGCACAGTTCCCTGGCTGCTGACATTCGGACAACAAAAAGGGCAAAGGAAGGGGACATGGTAGACCAGAGGTCTCTAGGGCCCTTTAGTTGTGTTTTTGGTTTTTTTTTTTTAAGTTTATTTTTGAGAGAGAGAGAGAGAGAGAGAGAGAGACAGTGTGAGCGGGGGAGGGGTAGAGACAGAGACAGAGACACAGAATCTAAAGCAGGCTCCAGGTTCCAAGCTGTCAGCACAGAGTCCGATGTGGGGCTCGAACCCACAAACCACGAGATCATGACCTGAGCCGAAGTCGGACACTTAACCGACTGAGCCACCCAGGCTCAGGGCCCTTTAGTTCTAATTTACCATCACCCTATGAAATACTTACACCGTATTTGCTTGGACTGTATATTGCATACCATAAGTGAATGGACATTTATGTAGGATTGGAGATCTCTAGAAATATGTATTAAGTTTGGGATAACAGAAGCTTAATAGTGAAACATAGCTAGGAGGGTTCAGTTTTTTATTTTTCATTTCTATAGCAAAGAGGAAAAACAGGCTGCTTTTAGAAAATATCAAGTCAACAAAGCAAATCCTTCCAACACCAATATCCAGTGTAACCCCATCTTCCCCGCTTCCCAGGTCACAAGAGACCTAGGAAAGACACCTGGACAAAAACTTAAAAACAGAATATTACTTTGACTTACTGACAGCCACTGTGAAAGAACGTATTTCTACAGTGTTTAAGAAAGAACTTACAAATGTGTGATTACAAGTAACTGCAAAAACTAAGAGCCGAGCAAATGCAAATGTCGGTTTCACCCAGAAACCCACAGTACAAGAGAGCAATAAAAGAAAAAGATAAATAAGGCCTCGGACTGTTAGGCGCATGTTCGCTTTTAAATGCATTCTGTAATTTGTATCTTTAATCGAAAAAAAAATCACCATCTTAGAGGATACAAAACAAGTTATATGTAAAATTAAGTCACAATCTCACATGTAAAATCAGAGCAGATATTCGGGTTTCCTCTTTCCTCACTGAGCATTCGAACAATTCAGGATAACATCTGACTTACTGGTATTAACACAGACCCTAATGAAAGCATCTGTGCCGTGAAGACGGAGTTATGAGCAATGTCCAAAGGCACAACTAAAAAGTCGTCCTACTAAATGGCTTTTTTAAAAGCAGTAACATTCAGGGGACGTTCTCAGAAAAACGCCTCTATTCCTCAAAAATTACATCGTCCATGACATAGTCTCTTAACTCATGAATGAAGTATTCTATCATTTCTCATCACCATTCTTAGTAAGTGGGTAGCTGAGCTTTCATTAATATTAGTCATTAGATGTCCTTAGTCTGCCGTCACCAAGAGATTTCTTGTTCCTTAAGGGCAGCCTCAAAGTCTGTGTGTGTGTGTTCACACACGCGGCTCTATTCTCCTTGCCGCTTCACACCGAAATCTCTCCCCCGAAATCAGTCAACGATAGCACATACCCGAATCTGTCACAGAGACGCTGTGGGGCTAAGAAGGTGTGTGCAGGAAAGAGGCTCCCAGCCCTCAAGGGAATTATAATTTACTTGGGGACATAAGACATATTTCCACGAAGGCTTCCCAGGGCCAGCGAAATGGATGGCTACCATATTTTTATTAGTAATATGCTATCATCTGCATGTTATTTGCATGAACCACAAAGCCTTCATCAAAATAGGTAAGAAAAAATAAATCCATGCCATTTATTTCAAATATATTAAAATACAATAAATATACAATAAATAACAATTTGTTTTGAGTATATAATAAGTAGCATACCAGTGTGCAATAGTAAAAAAGATGGGATGAGATTCTGCTCACGCCCAAAACGTCACATCAACTCAGAAATTAGGGAAAAGGAATGGTTTTGCCATTATTACCCCAGCCACGGCAACGGCAAAGAAGTGTGGCTTCCTGAGGCTTTCCTCAAACCCCAGACATGTGTGAAGAATAAGCTGCAGGGCTAGGCAGGTTTCGAGACATCCAGGTTTCAGCCCTAATGCCTCCACAGTCACGCCCTCTCTTGCCCTGATTGTCTACCTGTGCTAGCTGACGTCTGAACTAGATGGTGGCTAATTCTCTTTTAATGAACATTTCTGTTCTATAATAAATACATCCGGGCCCCATCTCCTCTCCACCCGTTCTCTTCACTCCCACTAAATTACAGCGGACAACATTAAATGATTTGTGGATCTAGGACTTTAATTTTCTGTATTTATATATTAACTTCTTTATGGCAACTGGATAACAAAGCAAAATCCTAATTCATATTGCTAAAATTTAGCACAAAATAGTCATCGGTTTTATATTATCTAATCCTAATAACCTACCCAGATTAATGTGGCATATTATTCAATATTGTTACAAGAAGTTTTGGTGTAGCTGCAATTTAACATGGTGAAGCTGAGATCAAACAATTATGTATTCATTGCTTTTAGCTGGCTCAAAACTGGCTTAGCTACATAGCAACCAAGAGTAAGGAAATATTTAATTTCTCTTTTTATGATAATCCAGTGACAACATCTAAGTATGACTTTGGTATGAAAAGGCTACATAAACATCCTTTCATCTGGTAAGTCTTATTAAATCCACAGAAAAAAATTAAGAGTAGAAGTAGATAAGTATGGGTTGTAATATTAAACTATTTCTATTATCATTTTTTACGTTGGAAATATTCTTGTTTGGACATCTGAATGTTAGGACAATTATCACCTAGTAACAGCAGTGCATGAATTCAAGTAAAATGAACTCCGATAAAGTGCTAAAACAATACAAGCTCCCCTCGTTCTAAAATACTCGGTTGAGTCATTTCAGGAAGGAGATAAAAGAAATCCAAAATGGAAACAAGAAAACACGCTCGCGCTCCCATAAAGCTGTAGGATACGGTGAAGAACAGAAACAAAAATAAACCCGGGAATGGAGAAATATGCGAGGAAGGTTTTTCAAATACGATCCTTGCTCGTATCTAGCTCCATTATACAGTTTAAAATTTGGCCAAATTTTTAAAGTATTTGTTAAACAGTTCCTGCATGTGACATATGTTTCCAGGATACTTCTGACATTGATATGAGAGATTATAAAACATTTAGAAATAAAAATGTTACTCTCCAACAAAAAACACTGTAACTTCCAAGCTTCTTCTGAATTCAGAAGATGGAAAAACATTTGGGAAACGGTACCTTTAGGTTTTAAAACGTTCAAATAATATACTTTAAAACAAACACAAGTAGTGTAATTGTTCGAGGCAAGAAGACGACAAGCATAAATAAAATAAGGTCCTAAAATTTATTCTAGGAGTCATTACTTTTCCTTCGCAGTCTCAATCCTATTTACTCCATTAGAAGCACATATTTTCATCCCTCCAGCTGGGAGGCATAATTTTTGCCCTACCAACACGACGGCAGTACCACTGCAGTGCTTACCCAGCAAGACGCACACGATGACTAGGAAGTGGCGTCAACTCTTTCTACCAAACGAAGTGTACGCAAGAATTGATTCGCAGTGCATTAATTTAGGAACTCAGCAGAGAGGCTTCTACTATATCTAGCTGATCTAAACTTGAGCTCGTGATAACACTGCACGAAGCTATGGTAGATAAAAGTGATAGGCAATGCCAGGAGAACAATCCCACTGACAACACAGACTCCTCCAAGGATTCTTCCGGGCATGGTGATAGGATACATATCTCCATAGCCAACTGTAGTCATAGAGATAATCACCCACCAGCAGGCAGCAGGGATGCTGGCGAAGTCCTTGTTGGAGGTTTCCAGGTCCAACCCATGTTCAAGAAGCTGAGAAAGTGCACTAAAGATTGCCATGGCAACACAAATGAAGACAAGTAACATAACCATCTCTCGATAACATCGTTTGAGAGTCAAACCAAGTGTCTGGAGACCAATGAAGTGACGGGCAAGCTTAATCACCCAAAAAATCCTCATCATTCTAAGCACCCTCAAGGTGACTCCAGCCCTCTGGAGTTGAGAGTTCTCGCCCGTAAATACTGTCATTAACACGGAGATGTAATACGGAGTGATTGCCAGTAAATCAATGATGTTCAGGGGTCTCTTGACAAACTCACACTTGTTTTTGGAGACGATGAACCTCACGATGCACTCTGCAGTGAACCAACCTATGCAGATAGCTTCAATTATCCTGTCAAGAGAACAAAGGAAGAATTGATCATTTTATTTTTAAGCATTTTAATAGCTCTTAGATATCTTCAGATAATACTACATTGACATACCAATTCAGTTACTTTTTCCAGAAAACATAAAGAACAAGACAGCATTACCAACATCATCAGACCCACCAGGACACAACAGAACAAATATAATTCAAATGAAAATTGAATTTGATAAAGTTTCTATCTATATACTGCACATAATACCACTTTTTTTTTCTTTTTTTTTTTTTTTTTTTGCTTGTCACTAATTCTTTAAAAAACTTGATCTCTTATTTGGTGTTTTAAAATTATCTTATATGCAGCTAGCCACAATATGAACTGTTACTTACGCTGTGAGGACGGTGGTTCCCAACTGTGATGTCAGTTATGAGGTGGGTCAGAACGCCTTTGTTCCTACAGACGGTGGACACACCCAAGTTTCCAACGATTCATTTCTTGGTAAGAGTGCAAGATCATTTCCTAAAATGTTACTCTGCTTTCTTTTCCTGTAGGCTTGTGTGGGAAACACTGAAGCCGAGCCAGCTTTTTGGGCTGTGCAAAAGTGCCAGTGCCCTCACCAGGACGGCGCCAGGTCGCGACCACCCTCATCACAAGGGTCGCGGTGGGAAAAAGGCTGAGGACTCCTGCACTGGAGCAACACAATCTCTAGATTCTTCCCTAAGACCCGGCTAGTTCGTTCGTTTGTTTTTCATAACTATTTTTATGCAACATGTATTTTACAATATAAGGCCACAGTTTACCTAGAGCAGTATTTACCGACCTTTCCACATCGCTGCTCACATTGAAAATAATAATATTTACACAGCACACTGGCAGCAACGGGCAGTATTCTTGAACTGGAAGCCACCAGCCCGGGGGCTCTGGCTGGCCTGGCCCTCGCCTGCACTCCTCAAGGCTGAGGAAATTAAATCTCGGCACACTGTTTTGGAAGCCTTGATCCAGAAAGAGAGGTAATTCTGAGGTAATTTTTAATCGAATCACCTTTTGAAATTCTAAGTAAAATGTATAATTACTATAGCATCATTTATTTTTCTCCACATAATTCTTTCCCACCACTGACCTACCCCCGAACATCAGAAGTACAATGGAGAGAGAAGACACTGGAGTAGGCGGGATGGGAGGGCCCAGGGGGCAACATTCTGAAAAGAATGAGAAGTGCATTCCACAGATTACAAGTTGTGCTGGAGGTTACTCAGAAAAATGAACAAATAAAATGAACCATGTTCCTGTACTATAGGGTTGGCAGGACTGTAAAGGTTAATTTTATTTATCTTTTTCTTTTTTTTTTTTTGAATAGGCAGCAGATTCACATGGCTTAAATTTAAAAGATGAGAAAAGAGTTTGGAGGGGTGCCTGGGTGGCTCAGTCAGTTGAGTGACAGACTCTTGACTTTGGTTCAGCTCACGATCTCATGGTTTGCGGGTTCGAGTCTCGTGTCAGGCTCTGCACTGACAGCACAGAGCCTGCTTGGGATTCTCTCTCCCCCTTCCCAACTCCTGCATGCTCTCTGTCTCAAAAATGAATAAACGTCAAAAAAAAAAAAAAAACTTTAAACAAAAGAAAGAAAAAAGAGATTATGGAAAGAAAACTCTCGCTCTTGCCCCATTCCCCAGTTACTGGGCCACAATCCCTTCAGAGGCTCTAGGGGAGAATCCACGCCTTGCCTCTTCCAGCTTCTGGTGGTTATGGGCATTCCTTGGCTTGTAGTCACGTCACTCCACTTTCTGCCTCCATGGTCCCACTGCCTCCTCCTCTTCTGTCACAGTGTCAAATCCCTCTGTTTCCTTCTCATGAGGATACATGTAATAGCGTTCAAGGCCCACTGGGCTAATCCAGGATAACCCCCATCTCAAGATCCCTAATTTTTTTTTTAACGTTTTTATTTTATTTTTGAGAGACATAGAATGAGCAAGGGGTGGGGCACCTGGGTGGCTCAGTCGGTTAAGCGGCCGACTTCGGCTCAGGTCATGCTCTCACGGTCTGTGAGTTCGAGCCCCACATTGGGTTCTGTGCTGACTGCTCAGAGCCTGGAGCCTGCTTCGGATTCTGTGTCTCCCTCTCTCTCTGTCCTCCCCTTGCTCATTCTTTTTTTTTTTTTAACGTTTATTTATTTTTGACAGACATAGAGACAGAGCATGAGCAGCGGAAGGGCAGAGAGAGAGGGAGATACAGAATCTGAAGCAGGCTCCAGGCTCTGAGCCATCAGCACAGAGCCCGATGCGGGGCTCGAACTCACAGACCACGAGATCATGACCTGAGCTGAAGTCGGCCGCTCAACCGACTGAGCCACCCAGGCGCCCCTCAAGATCCTTAATTTAATCAATCTGCGAAACCCCTTGCGCCATGTAAGTAACACCCACTGGTTCCAGGGATCAGGACCTGGTATCTTTGGGGCAAAGGGGGGAGTGTTTTCAGCCTACCACACCAGGTCAGCAGCAGAAGTCACAGCTGCCCCCCCTATTTCTCTATTGTATGACCTGTTGTTCTGCTCATGAATCCCATTACCCTGTGATTGGCAGCAGCTTCCCTGTCCCTACCAGGCCATCAGTAAAAGCTGCTCCCATGATGGCCTCTTTGAACCTGGAGGCTTAGAAAACTGGGAGGGTAAATGAAACTTGGCAGATTGAGGAAATAGGAAGCTACATTTTTTTTAATACGTAGTTTCTTTTTTAATATATACTTATTTTTGGGAGAGCTCAAGTAGGGGATGGGCAGAGAAAGGGGGACAGAGGATCCGAAGCATGCTCTGCTCTGACAGGCTGACAGCAGTGAGCCTGATATGGGGCTTGAAGTCACAAACCACGAGATCTTGACCTGAGCCAAAGTCAATACTCAACTGACTTAGCCACCCAGGTGCCCCTCAATATATATATAGTTTTTAACACATATAATACTACATATCACCTCTCTTTGGTAATGCTCATTGAATATTCCACAGGTTCCCCCATATTTCTAGCCTCCCTGCAGTTAGACAGGGTCATAGGACCAGTTTGGACCAATGAACTATGAGCAAAATGACTATCACTTCTGGGCAAAAGCACTGAAGAGTGAATGCTAATTCTCTTCCCTGCCATGGCAACCTGGAAGCCATGAGCCCCCCTAAATGGCTACAAGATGGCAGGGGCCCCTATGAGCCCAAGCCACTGAGTGTACAGAGAAGGACAGACATTCCCCACCCTGACTGACTGGATATGTGAGCAACAAATAAATCTTGGTTGTGTTAAGCCACTGAGATTGCTAAGTTGACGGCTATTCTAGGCTGACGAACTGGCAAATACAGTAAGTTGTAAGACGCATACTCAAAAGGGACTGCAGCAGCACACAGTGGCGACGGTAATCATTTTCTCAGATTGGCTGTGGTTACAACGCACCAGTTCTACAGCTAAAGTACCGTGTCTCTCCTCTAGCCATACAGAGGCAGGCGCGCCCCGCCTGACGCCAAAGGCCTACTGAAGGGGCCTATCGAACGGCAGACTCACAGTGGTCTTGCAAGGGCTGTCCCAGCAATAAAACTCTAGCATTCCATTAAATTAAGAAGAGCAAAAATTCCAATTGTGCCAAAAATACCAGAACATGTTCTAATTATTTCCACCAGCAGCCAAACTTGTTTGGATCAAAAAGAAGGAAATCCAAATGGTGTAGAATAATCTGTCGGTAAGGGAATTTCAAAGAGGTAAACTCCTCTGTAATGAGGCCCTGTGGGCTCTTCCTGCCCACCCCCCAAGTCAGATGCAGTTTATCCAGAATTCCCTGCCAAAGGGATGAATCAGTGAGAAACCCCAGGCATCCCTCCTTCACCCAGGACTATGCCAAGGCAGTCTCCAACAACAAACACGACGAAGCCTGCCAAAACTCCCCATGTTTCCAAATGGCACGCTCGCCAAAGCCACCACCACCAACTGCTGGAAAACTGAGTACTGTTTTACTGAGTGCTACAGCCAACAACTGGGTACTCCCAAAGGTTACTTCTATTAAAAAAAAAAAAAAAAAAAAAGAACTAAAGAAGATACCAAGGAATACCATTTTCCGTTGAAGCCCATTTTGATCTCTTTTGAGGCCCAGACACAGAAGTTCGTGAATTCACGGTTAATAAAAATATTTAACACGTATGAAGCCTTTCAAAGCTGGGCCCTGTGCTAAGCACTTCACAGACATCACCTCGTTTAATCCTTTTCTAGAGCGCTGTCAAGTGTGCACTTCCCCAAACATCTCCATTTTCCAGATGATGAAACGGAGCCTGAGAAGTTAAACATCTTTTCCAAGGTCACACAACTGAGATTACGGTGGCACGCGTAATGCGACCCGGCTCCCTTGGGCTTTGAAGCTCTAGGGAAAATTTGAAGATGCTGACGGTTTTGATGGCAACGTTCACGGTGAACGTGAAATGATGTACGTCAATCTTCTGGTCTCCATGGTTTATGTGTTAAAGCAGCATTTTTCAAACTTGTCATTTCTTAACCCATTAATGAATCGAAACTGACCTTTTTTCCAGAAACTGAATAGCCAACATCAGAGTGCAAAGTAGAGTTCTATGAAACTTTTGTTTCGGGTACCTATAATCGTACCTTAAGTTACAATGTAAAACCTATTCCTTCCTATCACAGCAATTGCTGGCTAGCGTCAGTCATTCGACCGATCCCCCGTGACAGAAGGCACATCGGTCCGGAGGCTCCAAAGAGGAGCAGATGCTTTCAGCACTAACCAGTTCTACCGCTCGCCCGCCCGCCCTGCCAAGGACAAAATCTAAGTGGCCATTAACTATGCCGTGTGGGGTAAAGGAAAGTCTCCCTCTGCGTACCATCCGCTCGTCTTCTTTCATCAACATTTTATTATGAAAAACGCCAAGCACGAAGCAAATTCACTCGTATTTAAATATGCTTGCTTATCACCTATTAACCTCTCTACCCATCTATTACTCTTTTTATTTATTTTTAGATGTTTATTATTTATTTTTGAGAGAGAGAGAGAGAGAGAGAGAGAGTGAATAAGCAGGGGAGGGACAGAGAGAGAGAGAAAGACAAAATCTGAAGCAAGCTCCAGGCTCTGAGTTGTCAGCACAGAGCCCGACATGTGGCTCGAACCCAAGAACCATAAGATCATGACCTGAGCTGAAGTTGGATGCTCAAACTGAGCCACCCAGACACCCCAATCTTTTTTTTAAAGAAGGAAGTGTACTTCCCTCTAAAAACTTCAAAGTGCATATCATTAACTAGAGTTCAGTATTCGTTTCATTTTTTAAATGCAGCAAAATGCACAAACCTTAAGTGTGCGTTCATGGAACTCTGACAAATGCATAACCTCTAAAAACTCCTACCGAGATGTAGAGCGTTCGCGTTACTCCGGAAATGTGAACTTTTTATTATTTTATTATTTCTATTCTATTTATTGTTTTATTATTTTATTATCATCTTCTCTCATTTCCCAGACCCATCAGCCACTTAGGATGTACTCAACAGATGTTTGTCCAGAACAATGTAAATGACTTTGATAGAACTCAAGGGCCCGGGATGGCCACCCCACAGCCACAAAAAGCCTTTTGGTTCTTCTGGGACCTTTAAAGGATAATTGAAGCACACCATCAAAAAGGGTGTCAATTCAGTTGGACCCTTGTGAACTTGAGGGGCACCTGGGTGGCTCAGTCGGTTAAGCAGCCGACTTCGGCTCAGGTCATGATTTCACGGTCTGTGAGTTCGAGCCCCACGTTGGTCTCTGTGCTGATGGCTCAGAGCCTGGAGCCTGCTTCGGATTCTGTGTCTCCCTCTTTCTGCCCTGCCCCTGTTCACGCTATGTCTCTGTCTCTTAAAAATAAATAAACATTAAAAAAAACAACAACAACACAAAAATGAACTTGACAATAGACTATAGATCTCAAACTATTAAACTCCTAGAAGAAAACATAGGGAAAAAACTTCATGACATTGGACCTGGCAATGATTTTTTGGGTATGACACCAAGAGCACAGACACCAAAAGCAAAAAGACACAAAGTTTACGATATCAAACTTAAAAACTTTTGTGCATCAGAGGACACAATCCGTGAGCAGAGTGAAAAGGCAACCTACAGAAAGGGGGAAGTTATTTCCAAATCATAGATCTAATAAAATATCAAAATCCAGGATATATAAAGAATTTCTACAACTCAACAACAAAAAGCAAACCACCTAATTAAAAAATTAGCAAAGGACATGGAGCACCTGGGTGGCTCAGTCAGTTAAGCGTCCGACATCAGCTCAGGTCACGATCTCACGGTTCGTGAGTTTGAGCCCCGCCTTGGGCTCCCTGATGTCAGTGCAGAGCCCACATCAGATTCTGTGTCTCCCTCTCTCTCTGCCCCTCCCCCGCCTCTCTCAAGAATAAACTAATATTTTAAGAAATTAGCAAAGATAGCAGCACTATTGTCAATAGCCAAAGTATGGAAAGAGCCCGAATGTCTACTGATGGATGAATAGATAAAGCCGTGGTACACGTACACACTGGAGTATTACTCAGCAATCAAAAAGAATGAAATCTTGCCATTTGCAACTACGTGGGTGGAACCAGAGGGTATTATGCTAAGCTAAATTAGTCAGTCAGAGAGAGACAAATATCATACGACTTCACTCATATGAGGAATTTAAGATACAAAACAGATGAACATAAGGGAAGAGAAGCAAAAATAATATAAAAACAGGGAGGGGGACAAAATATAAAACACTCTTAAACATAGACAAGAAACAGAGGGTTGCTGGAGGGGTTGTGGGAGGGGGGGATGGGCTAAATGGGTAAGAGTCATTAAGGAATCTACTCCTGAAATCATTGTTGCACCATATGCTAACTAACGTGGGTGTAAGTTAAAAAATAAATTTTTTAAAATTAAAAAAATTAATTTAAAAATTAGCAAAGGACTGGATAGACATTTCTCAAGAATGATATACAATGGCCAGCAAGTATTATGAAAAGATGCTCAGCACCATTAAACATCTGAGAAATGCAAACCAAAACCTTGAGGAGGTATCCTCACACCCATTAGGATGACTATTAAAAAACAGAAGGGGCACCTGGGTGGCTCAGTTAAACATCGGACACTTGATTTCACTTCAGGTCATGATCTTACGGTTGTGGGATCAGGTCCCACATGGGGCTCCCCGCTGAGCATGAAGCCTACTTAAGATTCTCTCTCTCTCTCTCTCTCTCTCTCTCTCTCTCATACACACACACACACACACACACACACACACACAGCCCCTCTCCCCCACTTGTGCTCTCTAAAATTAAAACAAACAAACATAAAATGACAAGTGTTGGTGGGGACATGGTGACACGGGACCCTTTGGGCACTGCTGGTGGGATTATAAAAAGGTGCAGCCACTAAGGAAATCATTCTAGGGGTTCCTCAAAAAATTAAAAATAGAACTACCATATATTCCAGCAATCTTGCTTCAGGGTATATATCCAAAGAACTGAGAACAGGGTCTAGAAGGGATATTTCCACACCTGTGTTCAAAGCAGCACTATTTGGAATAGCCAAGAGACGGAAGCAACCCAATGTCCACCGACAATGAATGGAGAAACAAAACGTGGTGTATACATACAACGGAGAGTTACTCAGCCTGACCAAGGAAGGAAACCTGTCACACGCTACAAGATGGATAAACCTTGAGGACGTTATACTAAGTGAAATAATCCAGCCACAAAAAGACAAATACGCATGATTTCCCTTTTATGAGATATCTAAAGTAGTCAACTTCATAGAAACAGAAAGTAGAACGGTGGTTACCAGGGGCCAGGGCAACAGGAGAAACAGGAGTTACTGTTCAACAGGCAGAGTTTCAGATTCGCAGGATGAAACTGTTCCGGACATCTATTTCACAACAGCGTGAATATACCTAACGCTACTGAAATGTACACATAAAAATGATTAAAATGGTAAATGTTATGTTTTTTTAAAATCAGAATAAAAAAAATAATAAGGCAGTGGTGGGATTCAAACCTACCAGAGACTGGAGCCAGAGCCTTAGACCACTGAGCCATGCCGGCACGAGGGGAAAAAAATGGCGCTGACCCGGTCATTAATTAACTTAGTGACTTATTCTGCTTTACCTCAAAAGGATTTAAGGTGATTGCTCTTGTAATGTGCACCAAGTAGAACTTGATTCAAATTCAATACTAAAGGGACAATTAAGAAAATAAAAATATAGGGGCACCTGGGTGGTTCAGTCAGTTAAGCATCCGACTTTGGTTCAGGTCATCATCTCCACGGTTTCTGAGTTGGAGCCCTGCCTCAGGCCCTGTGCTCACGGCTAGCTCAGAGCCTGGAGCCTGCTTCAGATTCTGTGTCTCCCTCTCTCTCTCTCCCTCTCTCAATGATAAATAAATATTAAAAATTTAAAAAAAATAAAAAATAAAAATAATAAAAGCTTATTTATTTTGAGAGAGAGAGAACATGAGCATGGCAGGGTCAGAGAGAGAGAGAGAGAGAGAGAGAGAGAGAGAGAGCAAGAGAGAATCCCAAGCAGGCTCGTCACCATTAGTGTGCAGCCTGGCCCAGGGCTCCCGCCCACAAACTACGAGATTATGACCTGAGCCGAAATCAAGAGTCAAACACGTAACCAAATGAGCCACCAGGTTCCCCAAGATATACAGTATTTATCTTCCTTTGTCTGACCTATTTCACTTAGCAAAATGTCGTCAAGGCCCATTCATGCTGTCACAAATGGCAAGATTTACTTATTTTTATGGATGAATAATATCCCATTATATATACCACATTTTCTGTATTCATTCATCTGCCAATGGACACTTACATTGTTTCCAAGTCTTGCACATAATGCAGCAACAAACATGGGGGTGCAGGTATATTTCTGACATAACAACTTCAAATTATCTTTAAATTGGAATAGGATTTTAAGGGTTCGATTTATTTTTTTTTTTAATTTTTTAAATACATATTTTTGAGAAGAGAGAGTGCAAGCAAGAGAGGGGCCGAGAGAGGGAGACACAGAATCTGAGGCAGGCTCGCTGTCAGCACATAACCCGACATGGGACTCGAACCCACGAGCTGTGAGAAAATGACCTGAGCCGAAGTCCAATGTTCAACTGACTGAGCCACTCAGGCGCCCCAGTTACCGGCAACTCTAGGAGTCTATACCGTGTAGGCATGAAAAGGAATAAGGTGCATTACCGAGCTCTGATGTGAAACATCCTTCAAGACGTGTAGAGGCAGGAGACTACAGAATTGTGCCGTAATTGGGTGAATGTGTGTGTGTGCACATACATGTTCTGGAAGGATACTTCAGGAAACTAACGCCAGCTGCTGCCTCTAGGGAGGGAGCCTGGGAGCCTGGGAGCCTGATGCAGGATGGAAACTCCCTTTTTCTACTTTCATTCCCTTTTGTACTGTTAAATGCTTGACTGTGTGCACATATTATTTTTCCAATTTAGAAACAAAATTTTTTTAAGAAAAAGGAAAAAGCCTGCCCAAATAGAAGAGCAATCACCATGATGGAGTTGTCAGCAGCTTGAATCAGCCGGCGTAACCCCGGGAGTGCCACAAAGGGAAAAGTCACACCCTTCCTACCCAAGCTTTCAGACCAAAATGTACAAGGCATTTCCAATCCCATTGCTAACAGGCACGCAGAGCGTAATAATACACGGTATAATAAAAATTTCCAACAAACTGCACATTGACGTTCACTACGCTACCTAGAGTGTCTTTTATATCCATAAAGGTTTTTCTCCACAACAGTAAGTTAAGTGGGAAAAATAGCAGAATTTTTAAAACAAATTTTAATTTTTCTTGTACACTTTAATTACCTTTAAAAATCCATACCATTCATGTTTTTATCTTCCAATCTAGATTAATAATGAGAATAAAAACAGACTATGAACCCACTCAAGGTTCATAGCATCGTTCTCTAAATTTAAATGTACCAATTAAATTCTTACAACGACTAAATGCGATAGGTTTTGCTATTTTCAACACTTATAAATGAGGAAACTGAAGCAAAGAGAAGACATTTGCTCATGCCACACAGCTTATAAATGGTAGTTAAATAAAATATAATCATGGGTCACCTGGGTGGCTCAGTTGATTGAGCATCTGACTCTTGATTTTGGCTCAGGTCATGATCCCAGGGTCATCAGATGGAGCCCACATCGGGCTCCGCACCGAGCATGGTGCCTGCTTAAGATTCTCTCTCTCTCCCTCTGCCCCCTCCCCTGCTTGTACAGTCTTTCTCTCTCTATATATATAATAATTATTATTAATTATATATAATTAATTATAATAGTTAATTAATAATTATAATAACTGGGTGGCTCAGTTGGTTAACTGTCCAACTTCGGCTCAGGTCTTGATCTCGCTGTTTGTGAGTTCGAGCCCTGCACCAGACTCGCTACTGTCAGCACAGAGCTGGCTTCGGATCCTCTGTCCCGTGCTCTCTCTCCCCCTCCCGCTCATGCTTGTTCTCTCTCAAAAATAAATAAATGTTGAAAAAGAATTTTTTTTAATAACATATACTCATTGGTTATGTGCTATGTTGAATCCTCCCTGGGATTTATGTATTTCCTTATTGCTGTAATCAATGTATACTTGCTATTTTATGTTCCTCAGTTGGTATTACTGTGTCTACTCGTGCCTGAGTTTGGATGGCCATTTCTTTAGAATATGGGACAGGATAAGGCTAGTGATGAACAGAAAGGCCACTGGGAGCTGAGGCCTGGCCATGCGGGACTGGGCTCTCCCACTGGAGCTTTCAGAAGCTGCCAGCACGCTGCCGGACCTCCCCCGCCGTGACCACGCGCTGGGCTGCCCTTGCTCTTTTTCACTCCCCGCTTAGCAGGCAGGAGCAGCGCTTCTCTCCCTTGCCTGAGTCAAATGGGGCTCTGCCTGCTAACTGCACAGCGGGTTTCTGCTCTGTCATCTCTCTGTCCCCTAGTTTAACAACACGGGCACCAGATCCACATTCTGTCTCTACAGACTGGGACCAGTGATCTTCTACAAAGGAACAACCAGGTTCTTAACTGTACATCCAAGGGTCACAATACCTGCTCGGCCAGGATAGGAGGCTGCTCATCATACATAAATTCATCAGACAGCAGAGTGTGTTTCTGTGAAAATCACAGGCAATTATTACAAAATTTCTGGGCTTCTCCTTCAGGCATAATAATCAGTCCCATTTTCAACCCAAATACATTTAAGCGCATTGTGGTAGAATCTGAGGAGTATGTATCTTGTCGGGAACTCTGTCCTGCTAGTGTGACTTACTAGAGGTGGATTCTAAAACCTAGGGAAGAAATGGTTATGATGCTTTGGCAATGTGGTAGTGTGTATATGTGTGTGCGCGCGCGCGTGTGCATTGTGGGAGGCGGGGGGGTGGGTTTTAACTTTTGAAATGAGGAACCTTGACGCGTTCAACATACAAATGAGCCCCCACGCACCCGATCCCATCAACCACCAGCTCACAGCTAATTCCTCCACAGACACACATCTGCATCCATATCCCTCCGCGGGTATTATTTTGAAATAACTCCCACGGGTGGGCATATATCTCAGAACCCTTTCTTGTCCTCCCTGCCTGGTGGGTCAACCGAATGTTCATGAAGAGAATCAGGAAATGTCCACGGCCTTGGTCTGAGTCTCCTGAGACAGGTCCGTACAAGCCAGGGCAATCCAATGTCCTGTAGTAAGGATGGGATGACAATTTTTACTTGGTGGTGATTCTAAGTCCATGAGCACATCAATTCATTCATCATGCAATAAGGCTTATGAGTGCCTATTGTATGCCGGGCTCTACAGAGCCACAGAGAGGCCTAGAAAGATGAATTACAGATAGAACTTAACTATAGTTCTGTAAGATGTTAACTGGAGAAAGCTTGATGAAGGGTACACTGGAACTCTCTACGCTATTTCTGCAACCTCTTGGTATTGTGAAGTTATTTCAAAAGACAATTTTTTACAAAAGATACAATTTTGAGGAGTGCCTGGGTGGCTCAGTTGGTTGGGCATCCGACTTCGGATCAGGTCATGATCTCACAGTTCATGGGTTCGAGTCCCACATCGGGCTCTGTGCTGACAGCTCAGAGCCTGGAGCCTCCTTCAGATTCTGTGTCTCCCTCTCTCCCTGCCCCTCCCCGACTCACGCTCTGTCTCTCTCAAGAATAAATAAACATTAAAAAAAATTTTTTTACATACAATTTTGGGGATGCTTGGCTGGCTCAGTCCATACAGCATCTGACTTTTGACCTCAGGACCATGAGTTTGAGCCCCATGATGGGCACGGAGATTACTTTTTAGAAAAAGATACAATTTCAAGCTTTGAGCTTCTGGGTTTGTGAGCACGTGGAGATCTGGAGAGAATGGAGCACCTGGAGAGGGCCCGGAAGCTCCGTGCCCCTTCTCCATACATTGCCCTATGTATTTCTTCAGCTGGCTGTTGACTTGTATCCTTTATCACATCCTTCAATAAACTGGTAAACCCAAGAAGGAGGAGGAGAAGAAAAATACTACAACTTAGCCTAAAAAATTTTTTGAATTTAGTGAAAAGGTAAGACACACTGTCTCCAACAACCTTACCCATGTAAACTCAAATATAAAATGTAGAAAGTGATAAGGGTCGTAACCAACTACACGAAGTTCAGAAGAAGGTAAGTTTTCCTTCACCTAAGAGGACTATGGAAGGCTTCTTTGAAAAAAAAGTGGCAATGTAATTTGTCACGCAGAGACCAGCACAGGCAAAGGCAGGAAAGTACTGGGTAAATCTAGAGACATAAAGCAGCTACATTTAAGAAGATGGAAAGGTAAATTGGAGCCTGACGTTTACGTGATGGCAATGATCACGGGCACATTTATTAAAGTGACTATGAGGTTGGTGCGTTAAACACACCATGTCATGTTATAAGTACATATGTACCCAGGAAGGTAGCCAAGTGATCGATATTAACAGTGGTTATCCCAAGAGAAAGAGAGAGATTGGCAAGTAGAGGATTGTAAGGGTGGCAATGCATTTTTCACCATAAACATCTATGAATAGTTGAATTTTTCACAACTGGAATGTATTCAAGTATTAACCATGTGATTTTTTAAAAAGTTTTTCTTTAAAAAAAATTTTTTTAGGGACGCCTGGGTGGCTCAGTTGGTTAAGCAGCCGACTTCAGCTCAGGTCATGATCTCACGGTCTGTGAGTTTGAGCCCCGTGTCGGGCTCTGTGCTGACGGCTCAGAGCCTGGAGCCTGCTTCACATTCTGTATCTCCCTCTCTCTCTGCCCTTCCCTTGCTCACTCTCTGTCTCTATGTCTCTCAAAAATAAAATAAAAATGCTAAAAAAAAAATTTTAAAAAATTTTTTTTAATGTTTACTTTTTTTTTAAGTTTATTTATTTATTTTGAGAGAGACAGAGAGGGCTCAGGGGGAGGCGGCAAGGACAGAGACAAGGAGAGAGAGAGAGAATCCCCAGTAGGTTCTGTCTGCGCAGTCAGTACAGAGTCTAATGTGGAGCTCGAACTCACGAAACCATGAAATCATGACCTGAGCTGTGATCAAGAGTCGGATGCGTATCTCCTGAGCCACCCAGGCACCCCAATGTTTATTTATTTTTGAGGGCATGAGCAGGGGAGGGGCAGAGAGAGAGGGAGATGGGATCTCAAACAGGTCCCGCACCATCAGTGCAGAGCCCAATGTGGGGCTCAAACCCATGAAACGCTGAGTTCATGACCTAAGCCGAAATCAAGAGGTGGACACTTAACCAACTGAGACACTCAGGTGCCCCTATTTATTTATTTTTAGACACAGAGCGTGGAAGCATGAGCGGGGGAGGGGTTGAGAGAGGGAGAGACAGAATCCCAAGCAGGCTCTGCACTGCCAGTGAAGAGCCTGATGCAGGGCTCAAACTCCTGAACCGTGAGATCAAGACCTGAGCCAAGATCAAGAGTTGGATGTTTAACCAACTAAGCCACCCCCGGGCCAAGTAAGAAAAAGCACAAAAGCAGAAAGGCATCAAGGCGCTCAGAGAACAGGAGCCTCGCTCGGCTGCAAAGTGAGATGTGTAGTGGGAAGAGGGGGTGAATGTGGGAATCAGGGCTGGGTGTGTACACAGAAGCCTTACAGGGAAGCTGATGCATTATGGAAGACAAGTTACAAGTTTTGGTTTTTTCTTGAAAAAGAGCAAGTGCACGAGCAGGGGAGGGGCAGAGAGAAGATCCAACGCGGGCTCCAAGCGGACAGCACAGAGCCTGATGCAGGACTCAAACTCATGAGCTGAGAGATCATGACCTGAGCTGAAGTTGGACACTTAACCTACTGAGCCACCCAGGCGCCCCTCAAGTTACCATTTTAAAGAACCTATTAAAGGGAACCCTATAGGTTTTATAGGTTCCCTATTAAAAGGGAACCTATTAAAGATTTGGCAACAGGTGGATTCATTCATTCAATAAGCATTTCTTAAGAGGTTACTATGTGCTGGGCATGCTGTGAGACCCGTGAGCTGGGAAGAGGCCAAGTGGGGCTGTGGGAATATGCATCACGCAGGAGTTTATGGGATGGCTGGAGTGTGCGAACAGTCAGGAGGCTACGACATAGGCAAGACACATGGAGGGCCCAAACTAGAAGATGGTAGGAGTGAAGTGAAGTGAAGTGAAGTGAAATGACAGGAGATAGATGCCAGAAGCCTTGAGCAAGACCCTGCCACTGACTGGCAGTGAGGGGCAAAGAACCGGCCTACAAGGATGTGAGCAGACGCCCAGCACTCGATGGACATTCATTGCTGTCCCGGACCTCCCAGAGATGTATGAAGCAGAGGAACCAGGCTGTCCCTAAACTGATACGCAAGTGAAAAAAAGGAAACCACCCAGAAAAATCTCACAAGAGATGGCCACTCTGAACCATCCTCATCTTCCTAACAGATGGAAAGACAGAAATGATCTTTTTGGGGGAAATTATGTAAAGAATTGCATCAACATCTTGTTTCAGGGTTCATGTTCATTACCCTCTAATGGAGGACTTCACCTCTGTTTTGATTGCGAAGAAACCATCTGCATTTCAGTGTAAGCCAAGGCTCTCAAAGTCAGGGAGAGCGGGCTAGCTGGCTTCTCTTCACCAGCTGCTGAGGAACGTGTTTTTAAAAGATTACCATGTTCTCAGTGGACATACACTTACGAGTGAAGAGACCCAAATCTGTAGTTCCCAGTCTCGCTACTAAAAAACTTCCGAGAGAGAAGAGCAATAGAAGTCCAAACTGACCAGCACCTGCCCTACCAGGCCGCCCAACTGTCCACTTCGGGTGGACCCCCTTCATCTGCAGGCATCGTGACCTCTCCCAGCACCTGCACCACCGCCTCAGACAGACACAAAACCATCTAAATACCATAAGAAAATCAATCTCGTCATAAGAATTAATCTGTTCTGTTCCCATTCCATATGTAACTATCTAGATGGGTTCTAGTCCCTTTTTATTTAGATGGCAATTCATTAGTAAAAGAATTAAGAAACAGGAAGTGGTACCAGGAGGCTATCCTCCTCTTCAGATAAGATCATCTCATAAAGACCAAAGCCAATTCTTTTCTGTAATGGCATTTTATCATTTCGATGTCAAAAATGTTTTTGCCTACAAAGTCTCTCAAAATGAATTTCGAAAGAATGATATTTTCAAAAGAGAGGTATTTCATGTTAATATCATTATTTGCTATTTTTTGAAGTTTATTTATTTTGAGAGAGGCAAGAAAGTGTGTGTGTGCATGCACGTGCTCGTGAGCAGTGGAGGGGCAGAGAGAGAAAGAATCCCAAGGAGGCTCTGTGCTGCCAGCGCAGAGCCCCACATGGGGCTGATCCCACAAACTGAGAGATCATGACCTGAGCCAAAATCAAAAGTTAGATACCTGGGGCGCCTGGGTGGCTCAGTCAGTTAGGCCTCAACTTTGGCTCAGGTCATGATCTCAAGGTTAGTGAGTCTGAGCCCTGCATTGGGCTCTGTGCAGACAGTTCGGAGCCTGCAGCCTACTTCAGATTCTGTGTCTCCCTCTCTCTCTCCCCCTCTCACTCTCTCTCTCAAAAAAAAAAAAGAGAGAGAGAGAGAGAGACAGACTTAACCAACTAAGTTATCCAGGCTCCCCTTTATTTGCTATTTCTAACCACAGGTAAATAATAAGGTTGAGTTATTTTTACTTAATTACTGTGTACCAGGTTCCCATATGCAAACATCAGGACATAAATGATACTTTTTCACGCAATGCTCCCAACAACAGACAGACAAAAACAAAAGATTTAATCAATTATAGGTCTATTAAAATAGGTGGAAGTTAGGTCTTATTGAAACAACAAGCCATGTGTTTTATTCCACAGTCAAGGATACAAAACATTTGCAGTACTAAAAGCAGCAATGTTCGACTCCCAGTAATGAGTTACTGACTCCCAACTATCATCAGATAGAAGCTGAATTCATGATCACACCATACAAGGCTCCAGATCATGCCACTCACCGCCTTGCACCATCTGTTCCAAGCAATGTGAAGTATTCCCATGCCTCTTCCCTTGCACATCTAACCCCCCCGTCTTGGCTAACAGCAACCAGGCCTCCGAATGTGAGCTCAAGTATCACCACCCTTGGAAAGCCTCACCTTAGGCTCCTAGCATGAGTGGGTTTCTCCTATGCCCCCTGAAACAGCCCGTGTTTACCTCTAGCATAGCACATACCACACTGTGACATGATTGTGTATTCATCTCTGTTTCCCCAGTGAGGGGGGGCAATGGGGGCTGTGTCTGTCTTTTTAAAAATCACTATAGTGCCTAATCATGAGGTATTCAGTAAATGTTTGAAAAAATAAATGGTATAATAATTTCATCATTAGTGAGTGCACTGTTGTTTGTTGTGTTGATTTAAAAAAACAAAACAAGGGGCCCCTGGGTGGCTCAGTTGGTTAAGTGACCGACTCTTGATTTCAGGTCTTGATCTCATGGTTCATGAGTTCAAGGCCACATGGGCTCCACGCTGACGGTGTGGAGCCTGCTCAGAATTCTTTCACTCCCTCTCTCTCTCTCTCTCTCTGCCCCTCCATGCTCTCGCTCTCTCTCTCCCTTTCTCAAAATAAGTAAAATATACTTTAAAACAAAACAAAAAAACACAGGCGCCTGGCTGGCTCAGTCAGTGCCACATGTGACTCTTGATCTTGAAGTTGTAAGTTCAAACCCCACGTTGGGTACAGAGATTACTTAAACTATCTTTTAAAGCCAAATAAATAAAAATTTAAAAATAAAGGTAATATATTACTATTCTTACTTCATAACACACACAAAAATTAATGATGCAGAGTGTAAAAGCTAAAACCATAAAAATCCAAGAATCATCTTTGTGATTTGGCAGCAAGCAAACTTTTTTATGCAGGACATACAAAAAGCACTTATCAGAAAGAAAATATTAGTAAGTTAGACTTCACAGATTTCATTTCAAAATTGAAAACTTTGGTACATTAGTCCCCCCTTATCCATGGGGGATACATTCTAAGACCCCCAATGGATACCAGAAACCACAGAGAGTACCAAATCCTATATGTGTTTTTTCCTATACGTACATACCTCTGATAAAGTTTAATTTACAAATTAGGCACAGTAAGAGATTAGCAGCAATAACTAATAACAAAATAAAACAATTTTTATAAGATACTTTAATACAAGTTATGTAATTGTGGTTTCTCTCCCCCTTTCTCTCTCAAAATATTTTACCGCACTAGACTCATCCTTCTTGTGATGATACGAGATGATATGCCTTGTGTAACGAGATGAAATAAGACTCGTGATGCAGCCGTTATGACATAGCGTTAGGCCACTACTGACCTGCTGATGTAAGAAGGAGGACCATCTACTTCTGGACCCTGGTTGACTGTGGGTAATCGAAACCATGGAAAGCAAAACTGCAGCGGGGGTGGGACTACTGTACAGCAAAAGACACCATTAAGAAAATGAGTAGACAGGGGCGCCTGGGTGGCTCAGTCGGTTAAGTGTCTGACTTAGGCTCAGTTCATGGGTTCGAGCCCCGTATCAGGCTCTGTGCTGAACGCTTGCTCGGAGCCTGGAGCCTGCTTCGGATTCTGTGTTTCCCTCTCTCTCTGCCCCTCCCGTGCCTGTACTCCATCTCACCCTGTCTCTCAAAAATAAATAAATGTTGGGGCGCCTGGGTGGCTCAGTCAGTTGGGCGACCGACTTCGGCGCAGGTCATGATCTTGCGGTCTGTGAGTTCGAGCCCCGCATCAGGCTCTGTGCTGACAGCTCAGAGCCTGGAGCCTGCTTCCGATTCTGTGTCTCCCTCTCTCTCTGCCCTTCCCCTGTTCACGCTGTGCCTCTATGTCTCTCAAAAATAAACAAACATTAAAAAAATAAAAAAATAAATAAATAAATGTAAAAAAAAAGAAAGAAAGAAAGAAAATGAGTAGGCAAGCCAGTGACTAAAGGAAAATACATACAAAACTTTTATCTGACCAAGAACTGGTATCTAGGGTGCATAAAGAGCTCCTGTAATTCGGTAATAAAGACAAAAAAGTGCAATTAAAAAAAATACAGTGAGTATTTGAACAAACACTTCACATAATATAAATGGCCAAAAAATACATGAGAAATATGATCAATATTCTCATCATCAGGGAAATGAAAATTAAAAACACAATGAGGTATTACTATTCACCTAACAGAATAACTAAAACTAACAAGATTGAAAACACCAAATATTGGCAAGGATGTGAAGCAATTGAAACCCTTATACGTCGTGGATGGTGGCACAGCACGGCATGTCCAATCTGGGAAACAGTGTGGCCATGGCCCTCATGCCCTAGATAGACTTCTGAAAAGAAAGAATCAGGAAAGTAATAAAGATTAAAAAACACAAAAATAAAAAGGACACAAAGATACAAAAAAGAGAAGAACAAAACCAAAAGCTGGTTCCATGAAAACATTAATTATATCTTGCCCTTAGCAAGACTCACCAAGAGAAAAAAAAAAAGGCAACAAAAAGCAATGGAGAGAGCAGTGAACCCAGAAGTTCACATACTTAAGAGATGGGATTTATGGCGGACAAGGCTCTCCACATCAGTGGGGTAAATACTATTCTACGGTGTTGAGGAAACTGTCATCCACATGAAAAAAACAAATCAGGAGTGTCTGGGTAGCTCAGTCAGTTAAGTGTCCAATTGTTTATTTCTGTTCAGGTCATGATCTCATAGTCATGAGATCAAGCCCTGTATCGGGCTCAGATGTAATCCACTTGGGAGTCTCTCTCCCTCCCCCTCTCTCTGCCCCCTCCTCCAAAATCAATAAACGTTGAAGAAAGAAAAAGAAAAAGAAAAAAAATTAGATCCCTCACATCATAAATAATTTTAGCTAGATTAACAGGCCAAATTTGAAAAATAAAAAAGTTACATAAACTTTCTAAATATATTTTTTCAATTTTAGGAAAATATTTAAAAATATACAAGAATCCTTATGATGTTGAAGAAATACTTTCTTTTTTTAATTTTTTTTTTTAATGTTTATTCATTTTGGAGAGAGAGAGACAGAGCAGAGCATTAGCAGGGGAAGGGCAGAGAGAGAGGGAGACACAGAATCCGAAGCAGGCTCCAGGCTCTGAGCTGTCAGCACAGAGCCCGATGCGGGGCTCGAACCCACGAACTGTGAGATCATGACCTGAGCCAAAGTCAGCCGCTCAACCAACTGAGCCACCCAGGCGCCCCATTGATAAATTTGCCTATGCTAAAATGTACAACTTCTGTACACCGAAAAACACTATGAAGCCAAAAGACAAGCCACAGTCAGGAGGAAAATATTTGCAATCCACATGAGTGACAGAAATCAGTACCCAGGATGTATAGTTAATCATTAAGAAACAAACAGAAATAGGGGCACCTGGGTGGCTCAGTTGGTTAAGTCTGACTCTTGATTTCAGCTCAGGTCATGATCTCATGGTTCGTGGGTTCAAGCCCCACCTGGGGCTCCATGCTGACAGCACAGGGCCTGCTTGGGATTCTCTCTGTCTCCCTCTCTTTCTACCCCTCCCTGGCTCTCTCTCTTTCTCTCTCTCAAAATAAACAAACTTAAAAAAATTTTTTTAATAGAATTAGGAAAATGAGCATTGAATATGAACATACAGTTCACAAAGAGGAAATGCATATGGCAAGAAATAATATGAAAAGATGCTCAACTTCACTAGTAATCGGGAAAATGCAAATTAACCACAATGACATACCATACACTCCCACTAGAACAGCCAAAATTAGAGACTGACAAGACCTAGCGTTAGTGAGGACACAAAGCAACTGGAACTCTCATACACTGTTGGTGGGAGTATAAAATAGTACAACCACTTTAGAAAACAGTTTGTCAGTAACTTAGAAGTTAAATATACATCTACTCTATGATCCAACAATTCACTCCTAGGTATTTGTCCAAGAGGGAAAAAAAATATGTCCAGAAAAACTCTTGTACAAGAATGTCCATAACAGATTTATTTATTACTAAAAAGAAGAAGTGGGGTGCCCGGGTGGCTCGGTCGGTTAAGCATCCGACTTTGGCTCAGGTCATGATCTTGCAGTTAGTGAGTTTGAGCCCTGCATCAGGCTCTCTGCCGGGCTCCCTTCTCTCTGCCCCTCCCCTGAGCACGTGCTTGCTGGAGCGCGCTATCGCTCTCTCAAAAATAAACAAACATTAAAAAAAAAAAAAAAAAAGAACCAAGGGTGCCTGGTTGGCTCAGTGGGTGCAGCGTGTGACTCTAGGCCTCGGGGTTTTGAGTTTGAGCCCACGTTGGGTGTAGAGATACTTAAAAATTTAATCTTAAAAAAAATACTAAAACAAAAACAAAAAGCAGTGCAAATTGACTATCAAGTGAGGAACCAATAAACAAAATGAGTATATCCATACAATGGAATACTACAAAATGGAATGATCTTTCCTCAAAAAACTACCTAGAATTACCCTATGACCAGCAATCCCATTCCTAGGTATCTACCCCAAAGAAATGAAAACACGGGACACAAAAACTTGCAGTATACGAATGCTCGTAGCAGCATTATTCATGAAAGAGTGGAAACAACCCATACGCTCATCAGCCGATGAATGGGTAAACAAAATGGAGCATAACCATACAACAGACTCTTGCTCAGCCACACAGAGGAATGAGGTAGTGATTCATGCTACAACACTGACGAACCTTGAAAACATTGTGCTAAGTGAAAGAAGTCAGACATGAAAGACTCCATTACTGTAAAACTGCATTTATGTATGTCCAGAACAGGCAAATCCATAGAGACAGAAAGCAGATTAATGGCCGTCAGGAGTTAGGAGGAGGAGAGTGACTGCTAACAGAGCGGAGGTTTCCTTCTGGGGTGATGAAATGTTCTGGAGCAGTGGTGATGGTTGCACAATACAGTGACTATGATAAAAACTGTCGAATTGTATGCTTGAAGAAATGGTGAGTGTTATGTGACTTACATCTATAATTATTTTTTTAGTAACAAACTACTGGTATAAATAACACATGGATGAATGTTTAAAAACATTACAATGATGGGGCACCTGACTGGCTCAGTCAGAAGAGCATGTGACTCTTGAGTTCAGGGGTTGTGAGTTCGAGCCCCACGCTGGGTAGAAAAATTAAATAAATAAACTTTAAAAAACCAAAAAACATTATGCTGATGAAAAGAAGCCAGACAGAAAAGAGTACAACCTATATAACTCACGTCATGTTAAATTCTAGTACAGGGACCCCTGGCTGGCTCAGTCCGTGGAGCGTGCGACTCTTGATCTCATAGGTTCGAGCTGCACGTTGGATGTAGAGATTATAAATAAATGAACTTTAAAAAAATGTCTAAGTACAGGGGCACCTGGGTCGCTCCGTTAGTTGAATACCTGACTTCGGCTCAGGTCATGATCTCATGGCTGATGACTTCCAGCCGCATGTCGGGTTCTGTGCTGGCAGCTCAGAGCCTGGAGCCTGCTTCAGATTCTGTGTGTCTCTCTCTCTGCCCCTCCCCTGCTCGCACTCGTCTCTCTCTCAAAACAAATAAACATTAAATTAAAAAATTAAAGATTTCTAAGGACACACAGTGACAGAAATCAGTGGCTGCCTAAGGCAATAAGGCAAAGGGCAACTTTTTAGAGTGAAAAAACGTTCTGTATTCTGATTGGGATGGTAAGCACACGGATACACACATTTGTCAACTGTCAACCAGATTATATACTTAAAAATGGATGCACTTCATTTTACGTAAATTATAGCTCAATAAAACTGATTTAAAAAGAATAAAACTTGAGATATGATTTCACGCCAATTAGATCAGCAAAAGTTTTAAAGTCTGATGTCTGACAACATGTGGATACCGCAAGGACTGAGCAAAAAGACTCTCATTCCCCACCAGTCGAAGATTAAATCAGCGCAACTACTCTGGAGAGCCATCGGCAGTATGCAGGGGAGATGTGCGCACACCTTTCAATACTCCGGTCCTAGGTAGACACATTTCAGCAATTCTCCTGCATGTGCACTGAGACATAAACCAAACTATTCATTGCGGCACTACAGTAAAAGCAAAATTTCCACTGCAGGAAGAACAAATAAATCAATGCTTACTGCGTTACAGTTAAAATGAAAGGGCTACAGCTATAGATATCAACATACACAAATCTCAAAAACATGCAGCTGAGCTAAAAAGGCAAGCTGCAGATTCCACTAATGACACCATTTGGAAAAATGGTCTGAAGTGTGCAAAACAACACTATACTTCTTGTGTAGATACATACATGTATGCACAAACATGGAAAAAGGATTTTTAAATGTGTGAAAACAATACCACCAGAGTCAGGGGGCGCCTGGCTGCCTCAGCTGGAAGAGCATGTGACTCTTGATCTCAGGGTTGTGAGTTCTAGTCCCACGTTGGGTGTAGAGGCTACTAAAAATTTTTAAAAGAAAGGGGCCTCTGTGTTGCTCAGTTGGTTGAGTGCTGGACTCTTGATTTTGGCTCTGGTCATGATCCCAGGGTTGTGGGATTGAGCCCTACGTCATCGGGATGAGGGTGGAGCCTGTTTAAGATTCTCTCTCACTCACTCTCTCATTCTCCCCCAGCCCACTAGTGGTGCCCCTCCCCTGCTTGAGCTCCCCCTCAAGTCTTTAAAAAAAATTAAAGTCATGAAAGTGGCTATCTCTGTGGCAGAGAAAGGGATCCCAAAGGCAACAAGGCATATAGTGGTGGGCTTCAACTGTACTACTTTTTAATGTTTATTTATTTTGATAGAGAGAGTGTGTGTGAGTGACTGAGGGGCAGAGAGAGGAGGAGACAGAGAGAATCCCAAGCAGGCTCCACGCTCAGTGCAGAGCCCGATGCAGGGCTCGATGTCACAACTGTGAGATCATGACCTGAGCCGAAACCAAGAGTCGGACGCTCAACAACTGAACCACCCAGGCGCCCCTCAACATCCTTTTTCTGCTTCATTTCTTCAAGTTGGTGGTAGGTAGGCAAGAGTTCAGCAGACTGACTACAATCTATATTTTTTTATGTGCCTGAAAGACTTCACAATAGTTTTAGGCATAATCTCCTCTTCTACCTTCGTATAAAGCATGTGTTTCTTTTATTTCACGGACTGACTTCTTCTGCGTCTTACTTTTCTGGTAGCTGTGTTCCAGGAAAATACATTTTGATTGGCATAAGGAATCCTACATTTTTTTTAATGCTTAAATTTTGCTCTATTTCCCATAGTCTCTTATCTTAAAAAAAAAAAAAAATTCCTCAGAGCATTACAGCAAATGCTCTTTAAAGCAACAACATTTAAATAAATAATATGGATTAATTGGAAAAAAGGCACAATTTGTTTCAAAGCCCATTGTATACTGTAGTGTTAGCTAGTAAGACAATTTTTCTCTTTAGAGAGACTGAAAAATTACTTTTGTTTACTTCAACGACATACATAAAAATAACTATCAATTAAATTCAACACGGTCCTTAATTCGGTTCCTGAGATGCAAGTCAAAGGTCTCCACGTATCGCCTACACGCCCAAATGCAGAGCTGCTGTGGCACAGAAAGCACCAGAGTGTGGGCGAAGCCCACGAGCTCTGGACCCAGACCCGGGTGATTCCCAGTGCTCTCACGTGCCTGTGACCTGCAGCTGGTTACTCGCCTGCCCTATGACCTGCGACCCGACACACTAACAACCTCAGAGCGCGTCGTCTACATAAGCAACTCCGGCGTGCCCGGGCATACAGTGGGGAGCTCTGTAATATTTGTTTCACCTACTCCCACCCTGCGCACACGCAAAGGTGCTCACGAGACGACACACCAACTAGCCATATTGCACAGTTTCTCCTTAAAGTGACAAAAAAAAAACAAACAAAAGGAAAGGTTTCTATTTCTCTTCAAAATGTAGTATATCACATCACACAGCCATATCCTCGGTGATTATAAATCAATGCACATCATTGGTAAATGAATACAAGGGTATTGGATAAAACCCTGTCGCCAAGTCTTCTATGAAGAGGCATTTTATAAAATCCAAAAGCATTTCAGAATCGTTCTGTAAGGGTTTAAATGCTCCCTTGGCATCCTGTCCTCTTCTTGGAAAGGTAAAGTTACTTACGTGTCACTCAAGGAACTGCTGCCCAACCTGACGCCCCATCCGTGACCACCCTCATCTCCTGACACCTCGTGACGCTCTCGACTTACTGACCTGTAGCAGCGTGACCCTCCAAAACCATCCCGGCAGCTCTCGCCTGCCTCTCGCTCACTTGAGCCCAGTGGTCCCCAAACCTTTTGCTCATGTGGCTCTTGAAACAGTTTAGAAAAACTATGTATCTCCCTAGGACAATTTTATTTTGCCACAATAATTTTTCAGTTAAAAATAGTTGCTAAGCATGTAAATTCTGGCAGGTCGCAAATATTGACATTTTTAAAACAAAATGTTACCTCATTTTTAAAAATTATCTAGAGGCACCTGGGTGGCTCAGTCTGCTAAGCATCCCACTCTTAATTTCGGCTCAGGGTATGATCTCACGGTTTGTGGGTTCAAGCCTTGTGTCTGCAGTGTCAACAAGGAGCCTGCCTAGGGTTCTCTCTCTCTGCCTCTCCCATATGTGCTCTCTCTCTAAGTAAATAAATACACTTAAAAAAATTACCTAATGAATCCAAATACTGGAGTGTTTCGACACAACCCACCAACTTTTATTAAAAAAATACACTAACAGGGGCGCCTGGGTGTCAGTTAAGCGTCTGACTTCGACTCAGGTCGTGATCTCCCGGTCCGTGAGTTTGAGCCCCATGTTGGGCTCTATGCTGACAACTCAGAGCCTGGAGCCTGCTTCAAATTCTGTGTCTCCCTCTCTCTCTGCCCCTCCCCCACTCACACTCTATCTCACCCCCAAAAATAAACAAACAAAAAAAATACACTAGGAGCACCTGGGTGGCTCACTTGGTTGAACGGCCGACTTCAGCTCAGGTCATAGCATGGTCTGTGAATTAGAGCCCCACGTTGGGCTCTGTGCTGATGGCTCATCAGAGCCTGGAGCCTGCTTCAAATTCTGTATCTCCCTCTCTCTCTGCCCTTCCCCTACTCATGCTCTGTCTCTCAAAAATAAATTAAAAAAACGTTAAAAAAAATTTTTTTAAATACACTAACAAATGCTCCTTTAACAGAAATTTTACAGTCACTTTTTCTCATAAAACTTCTATTTCTGGGGTACCTGGGTGGCTCCGTCAGTTAAGTGGCCGACTTGGGCTCAGGTCATGATTTCATGGATCATTAGTTCAAGCCCAACGTCGAGCTCTATGCTGACAGCTTGGAGACTGGAGCCTGCTTCAGATTCTGTGTCTCCCTCTCGCTCTTCTCCTCCCCCACTCATGCTCTGTCTCTCTCCCTCAAAAATAAACACTTAAAAAAAAACAACTTGTATTTCCATTCCACTTCTCTCACATAATTTTGCTCTGATGTAATATACTTCTTTTTTTTTAATTTTTTTTAATGTTTATTTATTTTTGAGATAGAGACAGAGCATGCGGGGGGGGAGGGGCAGGGACAGAGAGGGAGACACAGAATCTGAAGCAGGCTCCAGGCTTTGAGCTGTCAGCACAGAGCTCGAGGCGGGGCTCAAACTCCCGGACCATGAGATCATGACCTGAGCCGTAGTCGGACACTCAACCGACTGAGCCACCCAGGCACCCCTGATGTAATATATTTCTAAGGCTTGAAAAAATTTGAACATCCTATCATACATCTAAATGCTTATATCTTAATTTTCTTAATTTCCATTGAAATCTATAATTTAATTTCCTATAATCTGTATTAATTTTTTTTACTTATCATTGCAAAATTTAGCATATAATTAGGCATAAAATAAAATATTAATTGAACTGCATCTTTTAATGAAATTGATAGGTTTCTTTCTTTACAATTAGTTTATGTTCTTTTAGCAGCTGGATTTTTTTTATTTTTATTTTTTTTTAGTGCTTATTCATTTTCTGAGAGGCACAGAATTAAGTGAAGGAGGGGCAGAGAGAGGAGGAGACAGAATCTGAAGCAAGCTCCAGGCTCTGAACTGTCAGCACAGAGTGCGACGCGGGACTTGAACTCACAAGCCACAAGATCATGACCTGAACCAAAGTCAGATGCTTAACCCAGTGAGCCACCCAGGTGCCCCGGCAGTTGGATATTTTAATTCAAATTAATAAAAGAGTATTTCTTCCAATTGGTAGAAGGACATAGATCAGCATCACTTCTAATCCTACTTTTGTTTTTACACATAAAATGGCTCAGAATCCTGATTTACTTAAATAGAGGAAAACGGAAGAAGCTGTATTACAGGAATATTATTCAATTCTTTTACCTCCTTCCAAGTATATGCAAAAAATACCACATTTGAATCTATTCTCATCTATCATCAATAATTCTTTTCACAGAGATACCTGATTGGCTCTGTCAGAAAAGCATGGGACTCTAGATCTCCGGGTTGTGAGTTCGAGCCCCACACTGGGCATAGAGATTATTTAAAATCTTTAGGGCCGCCTGGGTGGCTCAGTCGGTTAAGTGTCCGACTCTTGATTTCAGCTCAGATCATGATCTCATGGCTCATGAGTTGGAGCCCCGCGGCAGTCCCTGCACGGACAGTGTGAACCCTGCTTTGGATTCTCTCTCTTTCTGCCCTTCCCTAGCAAAAGAAACATTACAAAAATGAAATCTTTAAAAAAAAATTCTTTAGGGGCACCTGGGTGGCTCAGTTGGTTAAGCGACCAACTTCGGCTCAGGTCACGATCTCACAGTCTGTGAGTTCGAGCCCCGCGTCGGGCTCTGTGCTGGTGGCTCAGAGCCTGGAGCCTGCTTCAGATTCTGTATCTCCCTCTCTCTCTGCCCTTCCCCTGCTCATACTCTGTCTCTGTGTCTCTCAAAAATAAATAAACGTTAAAAAAAAAAAAAAAGAATTAAAAAAAAATTCTTTATACTTCTATGTAGTATTTCTATCGAGACAGACTGACTTGAATAGAACTACAAGACTGTCAGACAAGTTCAAATTCAGGGACATCTCTAAGACAACTGGCCTAGAGTCTCCAAAATCATCAGCGTTAAATAACACCCAGGGGCGCCTGGGGGGCTCAGTCGGTGGCACATCCAACTCTTGATTTCAGATCAGTGCATGATCCCACGGTGGTGGGATGGAGCCCTGCTCTGTCTCTCTCTTAAAAAATACAAATGTCCTAAGTGTGATTATGGTTTTGTTAGATAGGGAAATGTCCTTGTTTTTCAGAAAATATGTGCTTAAGTCTTTAGGGATGAAGTGTCAAGATGTTTGTAACCAACTCGCGAATTTTCTAGCCAAGTATAGTAACTATAGATACAGAGAGGCTGTTCTTTGTATTATTCTTGCAACTTTCCTATAGGTTTGATATTTATAAAATTAAAAATTGGAAAAAATGGTTTTTAATAATCCACTGTGAAATCAGTTACATTCTTCAAATGTGCTAAAAGCAAAATGGACCATCGCCTAACTTGCAAAAGAATTCCTTGCACCTCCTTAGAATCATTCACCTTGTCACTTCCTGGGAGGTACTGCATTAAAAAAATCATTTAGACTAAGACGTATTCAGTGGCTGCCAGATACATCGGTTACTCCTCTACTCTGGGGCACCAGTTCTAAATCTGATTAATATTAGATAGGGTTGAGATATTAAAATATTTCCATACATCTTTGTCCATACAACATTTTATTTTAAAGTTCATTTATTTTTTATTAGAAAGTTTATTTATTTGAGTCCAACACGGGGCTCAAACTCACTACCCCTCAATCAAGAGTTGCATGCTCTTCCAAGAGCCAGACGGGCACCCTGTCAATACATCATTTCGAATTAAATATTTATATCTTACTATGTGCTTTAAGTATATTTTCATCAAAACCTTGGAACTGCACACTTATCTCATTCAGCTTTTAGAGCATGCCTGCCATGTAACTGAATCCGTGAAGTCAATCCTCGCTGTGAAACCAATCATTCAAATCAGATGTACTTTCTTAATTTTTTTTTTTTTCAGTTCAAATGATGTGTAAAATGCTTTCCCTATGACAACCTTCTCCACTTTTGAATTCTAAGACAAAAAGAGAGGAAAAGGAAGGGAGAGAGGGAAGGAGGAAAGGAGATAGAAGGAGGGAGAGACAGAGAATTGAAATATATATAAGACAGCCGATTTCTGCATTCGATATGTCGTACTATGTTGGTTTGTTTATTTATTTATTTATTTATTTATTTATTTATTTATTTATTTATTTATTTTATTTTGAGAGAGCGAACACATGCACCAGTGAGGGAAAGCCGGAGGGAGATGAAGAGAGAGAATCTTTTTTTTTTAATTTTTTCAACATTTATTTTTGAGAGACAGAGAGACAGAGCATGAGCAGGGGAGGGGCAGAGAGAGAGACACACACAGAATCCGAAGCAGGCTCAGACTTTGAGCTGTCAGCACAGAGCTCGATGTGGGGCTCGAACCCACGAACTGTGAGATCATGACCTGACCCAAAGTCAGAGCTTAACTGACGGAGCCACCCAGGCGCCCCGGAGAGACAGAATCTTAAGCAGGCTCAGTGCAGAGCCTGATTCGGGGCTCAATTCCATGACCGATAGTGAGATAAAACATGGGCCAAAATCAAGAGTCAGACACCCAACCGACTGAGCCACCCAGGCGCCCCAAAAAGCAGTAGTTTCTTAAACGTTAGCTACCACGTGGAAACAAATCTTGTCATTGAACTTTTGATGTTCGGTTACCTTAAAACCCATTAGTCCCTGGTCCCTTGGGGTGGATCTTGTGTATGGTATTGTAACATCAGGTGTTGGTCACTTGGGATATATTGGTTTCTGAGTTATCCAGATCTTCCAAAGGTTAACACATTTCATAGTATAATATTTTAAAAATCACATTTATTAGTATCACTACCTATCCCATCAGAACAGTTCAGTATTGGGAAGCTGGCAAGTGCACAGTGCAGGTTCAAGTTTTCCGAGTGTCTAATTTTTACTTGAGAGCTCTCGTTTTATCACTGGCGACAAATACCAGCCATCGTTGCCCTTGAAGTGACAACTCACCTTGCTCATAAATGTCTGCTAAGCTCAAGTCTGAATAACCACAGTTTGTCGGTCATTCTTGCAAATAAAAATGTTTCGTGAAAAAAGCTGCTAGTGCGGCATGCAACTCATCCGACTGTACAAGTTCTTTCCCTCGAGACAGCCACAGTATTTCAGTATGCGGCAGGAGTGCCCTCTGCAACTTCCCGTTTCATCACGGAGAAGATGTTAAAATATATACTTAAGGGTCAGGTGTAATAAAAGCAGTAATTTTGACTGCATTGCCAAGGGCATTCCTGGTGACACTTTTCTAACTAGGAGCACACAGTGGTGGAGAGTACAACAGCTACTATCACCGCCTGGTGCCGCCACCCCTTCCCCGGAGCTCTTGTGGCCAGCATTCCAGAAATGCGGGGAAGACTTAAATGACACTACACTAGAAACCCTCCCGTGACACCCTAGGCAGCACTGGTTCTGCTCCCACATCTAAGCAGTTCCACCTCGCCTCACCGTCGGGGACTCCGGTTCTTCCTCTCCCTACACAGAAGCTACTGGACGGCAAGGGCTGTCTTTGTTGTGTCTCGTGGCCAACTGAGTTACACCATGTATTAATAAATAGGACTCACTTCCTTTTTTGTTGTTTTGTTTTTTTGTTTTTATCTTAGAGGAGAGAGTGTGAGCTGGGAAGAGGGGCAGAGTGAGACAGAGAGAATCTTAAGTGTCTCCATGCTCGGCGCAGACCTGGACACAGGGCTCGATCCCATGACCCTGGATCATGACCTGAGCTGAAATTGAAAGTCGGACGCTCAACCGACTGAGCCAGCCAGGCTCCGAGGACACCCTACCTTTTTTTGAAATGTACTTCCATTTTATTTCGCATAAAAGTGCAGTCCCTGATTTAATAGGACCTACCTGGTGAATCCCAGTTTCAACCATCCATCCTTTCCCCAACCACCTCTCACATTCGCCAGTTCAGAGTAAATCGGTAAATCTAAATCTGTGATCTGAAGTTAACATGGACAGTCCCTAACTTATAAGTACTTGATTTCCCCACACCGACCGTACATACTAATAAAGGCTCCTGCTGTACCAGAACTCTTGGGATCGAATAATGAGCTCTGGTTAGGGGGAGTATCTTGGGAAAACAGAGCCCTCTGTGAGGCAGGGTGGCCCTCAGTGAGACCCAAGGGCGGCATCTGGCATCAAGCTGGTTAGAAGACAGCAGTTAGTAACCCATCCTCAACCCTCTGCCGCTTTCCTGACTTACACATGAGGACACTGAGGCTTAGAGAAGGAATGTGCCCGAGGGCACACAGCTGGACAGGCTGAAACCCACGAAAAGACCATTCTAGACCCGGGACTGACACGCTTTTTCTGCAAAGAGCCAGAGAGCCCGTGTTTCAGGGCTTGCAGTTAGTCTCGGCTGCAAGTGTCTGCAGGGCAGCTCCCACAGACAACATGTAAACAAAAGAGCGTGCTTGTGCCCCAATAAAACTTTATTTATGGATACTGAAATCTGAACGTCAGATAATTTGCACGAGTCAGAAAACGGTATTCTTTTGATTTTTTTTCCCTCCCCATTTTAAAAGCGTAAAAACCATTTAGCTCAGGGGCTGTACAGAAATGGGACAGGCAGCGGGCCCGAGTTGTCTGTGGGCCACCATCTGCCCACCCTTGCTCCAGACCTCCAGTCCTGCAACAGAGTGTGTGGGGGACTGCAGAGCCCCTGGTCATGCACTGATGTCAAAGGCAAACCTGACCGATTACAATAGCTTTACCTAGAAAATACTAAAAAGAAACTCTGCCACCACAACTCGATCAACACGGCAGCTAGCTGCCTGGACCCGGGGCTCTAGGCGGCCCTTAGGGTATTAAGCGAAATGGAGGTCCTCACTAACCCCTGCCCCCTAGAGTCTGGCCCTCCATACCAGGGTCAGAGTCAACTCTTAAAATTTTAAATTAAATTAGGAGCACCTGGCCAGTTCAGTCTATAGAGCATCCAACTTTTGGTCTCCAGGTCATGAGTCTGAGCCCCCTGCTGGGTGCAGAGATTGCTTTAAAAAAAATTTTTTTTAACGTTTATTTATTTTTGAGAGACATAGAGACAGAGTATGAGCAGGAGAACGGCAGAGAGAGGGGGAGATACAGAATCTGAAGCAGGCCCCAGGCTCTGAGCCATCAGCACAGAGCCCGACACGGGGCTCGAACTCACAGACCACGAGATCATGACCTGAGCTGAAGTCAGACGCTTAACCGACTGAGCCACCCAGGCGCCCCTAAAAATTTTTTTAATTCAATCAAATTATGTCTTCTGCTCAAAACCCACATTCCAATACAAATCCAAGTCCTTACCATTTATGTCCTCTTTTAAAAATGAAGACTACCATAAGTAAATCCCTTTAGCTGGTACACCTGTACAGCTCTACAAGAACTACATCCCCCCACTGTCACCGTCACCCTGAATTCCCTACCCCTACCCCTCTGCTGTACAGAAACAGGCGGCGGGCCTAAGTTGTCGGCAGGCCGCAGTCTGCCCACCCTCGCTCCAGATAACCAGTCCTGCAACAGAATGTGTGGGGGACAGCAGAGCCCCTGGCCACCTATACCCCTCTGCTTCCTTACTGTTCCTCCAACAGACCAAGGGCACACCCCCCTCAAAGTCTGTGCTTACGTGCTCTCTGCCTGGGACTCTCCTGGCCAGACACCTTCACGGCGGCCTCCTGCATCCCTCCCGGTCCATGTTCAGACCTCCATCGCCTGATCAGAGAGGCCTTTCCTGACCATGGTTCACAGTCTACGAATCCCTTTTTCTGCTTTGTTTCTTCGGAGCTCTTATCACGATCATTATATATTTATTTATTAGAACAGATGGTTCTTGAGCACAAGGACTCTGTTTTTTTGTTCGCTGCTGTACCTCCAGCAGCCAGAACAGTCCCAGATATATAGGAGTTGCTCAGTAAATGTTTGTCGAACTTAATGAATAAATGAATGGAAAGCCATAAAACCAATTTGCAATTAAGTCCTTAAACCCACTCACAGATTGAAAGCAACTTATAAACACGTGCTCTCCTATCAAAAATAAAACTGTGGGGCACCTGGCTGGCTCAGGCACCTGGCACGCAGCTCTTGATCTCAAGGTTGTGAGTTCAAGCCCCATGTTGGGTGTAGAGATTACTTAAAAATCAAAAATCTTTAGGGGCGCCTTGGTGGCTCAGTTGGTTAAGCATCCAACTCTTGATTTTGGCTTGGGTCATGATCTCACAATTCATGGGATCGAGCCCCGTGTTTGGCTCTGCACTGAGCATGGCAACTGCTTAAGATTCTCTCTCTCTCTCCCCCCCCTTCTCTGTCCCTCTCTTGCTCACACACACTCTCGCTCTCTCTCAAAATAAACAGACATTTCAAAACCAAATAAATAAAACAAAATAAATCGTTAAAAAAATGAAAACACTGTTGTACGCATGTTTCTTTCACATGTGTCTAAAGCACACACTGAATGACTGCACGTGTGCAAGGTACTGAACTACAAGTCGTGAAGCAAGAATTTCTGTTCTCAAAGAACTCGCATACGAAAAGGGAAGTAAGACATTTACGAGCAACCTCAAGAAAAGAGAGACAGCGGGAAGGGGGCCCAATACAAGGAAAGATATAAAGAGCTAAGGAGTTCCGTTTCCTGCTGAAGGCTCCGTCTTCATTCTCTCGTTGCCCCTTCTAGGTAAAATCCCCACTTCACTGAGGAGGGTACGGGCCCAGGGCCGGGTAATGAATTAACTCGAGGGAGGCCTCCTGACTTGGAGTCCTGGATTCCTGACACCACAGCCTTTTCCATTTGACATTTTTTGGCCTGAGAAAGTCACGTGGATTGCCTCAGTTACACACTTCCCTTCGCCAGTAGAGTAAAAGCTGAGGAGTCCTTGCTATTAGCAGGCAAAGAAAAATCACTTAAATATATGTAACTCTTCCAAACACTCCAAGAGAACCCACCAGTTCGTGAATGAATTTGATGGATTCAAACACAAATGTTTTCCCCTATTGCTTCGTCTGATTCATCTGCTCAGTCAAAATGCCTGGGTCCTCTTTCTTAGCCATTCATGGTTTCCAGCTTTCTAACATATTTTAATACTCCTTCACAACACATCACCAAAACATAATGCTTAAAGTAGAATTGGATAATGATTGATACTTGTACAACTCTGCGAATATACTAAAATTCACTGAATTATGTGCTTATTTTTTTAAAGTAGCTCCACACGTGGGGCTTCGAACTCATGACCAAGATCAAGAGTCTTTTTTTGCACAGAGTGAGCCAGCCGGGCACTCCTGAAATTGTACATTTTATTTATTTTTAAATTTTTTTTAATTTATTTTTGAGATTCAGACAGACAGACAGACAGAGACACAGCATGAGTGGGGAAGGGGCAGAGAGAGAGGGAGACACATAATCTGCAAGAAGGCTCCCAGGTTCTGAGCTGTCAACGTGCAGCCCGATGCAGAGCTCGAACCCACGAACGGTGAGATCATGACCTGAGCTGAAGGCAGCTGCTTACCCAGCTGAGCCACCCAGGCGCCCCATGAGTTGTGCACTTTAAAGGTGAGTTCTACAGTATGTGAGTTCTAGCTCAATAAAGCTGTACATATTTTTAAGACATTCTTTTCTTTTCTTTTTTTTTTTTTTAAGAGAGAGAGAGCAAGAACAAGCTGGGGAGGGGCAGAGAGAGAGGGGGACAGAGGATCCAAGGCGGGCTCTGTGTTGAGAGCAGACAGCCTGATGTGAGGCTCGAACTTAGGAACTGAGAGATCATGACCTGAGCCAAAGATGTTTAACCAACTGAGCCACCCAGGCATCCCTTTAAAGCTGTTAGGTTTTTTTTAAAGTGATTATTTACTAATGTTTGCTATTAAAATTTTACTAATATTAGCATCTTACTCATTATTAATTGCATTTGTATTATAATAGTCACTACCACTAATAAAGAGAAGTGCTGACTTGCACTCATAATTTAGAGGGAAATTTGGTAATAGCTGACAAAAAAATGTTTTAAACACAATCATCTGGATCCGGCTCTATTTCCACTTTAGAATTTATCTAACATATATACTCACGCCAATTTGCGAAGATACGTGAAAAAGGTTGTTCTGTACCACCGTTTGCATTTTTGAAAAACGGGAGTCAAACTGAACATTCCAGAGCAGAGACATGGGAACCAAATGCCAGGTCACCATCCACCCACTCTGCGAGGTTACATGCCGCTTCGCCTCTCTAAATCTTACTCAGAAGATGAAGACAGTAACGGGCCACCGCACG